>CAUYQU010010517.1:0-95817 GCA_963574635.1 Cheracebus regulus | reverse complement strand
ACATGTGCATGTGTCTTTATAATAGAATGATTTATAATCCTTTGGGTATATACCCAGTAATGGGATTGCTGGGTCAAATGGAATTTCTATTTCTAGGTCATTGAGGAAGCCCCACACTGTCTTCCACAATGATTGAACTAGTTAACACTCCCACAAACAGTGTAAAAGTGTTCCTATTTCTCCACATCCTCTCCAGCATCTGACTTCAGATTTTTTAATGATCACCATTCTAACTGGTGTGAGATGGTATCTCAATGTGGTTTGGATTTGCATTTCTCTAATGTTCAGTGATGATGAGCATTTTTCATGTGTTTGTTGGCCTCATATATGTCTTCTTTTGAAAAGTGTCTGTTTTTATCCTTCTCCCACTTTTGGATGGGTTTGTTTGCTTTATTCTTGTAAATCTGTTTTAGTTCTTTGTAGATTCTGGATATAAGTCCTTTGTCAAATGGGTAGATGGCAAAATGTTTTTCCCATTCTGTTGGTTGCCAGTTCACTCTAATGATGGTTTCTTTTGCTGTACAGAAGCTCTGGAGTTTAATTAAGCCCCATTTGTCTATTTTGGCTTTTGTTGCCAATGCTTTTGGTGTTTTAGTCATGAAGTCCTGGCCTATGCCTATGTCCTGAATGGTTTTGCCTTGGTTTTCTTCTAGGGTTTTTATGGTGTTAGGTCTTATGTTTAAGTCTTTAATCCATCTGGAGTTAATTTTAGTGTAAGGCAAGAGGGGGTCCAGTTTCTGTTTTCTGCACACTGCTAGCCAGTTTTCTCCACACCGTTTATTAAACAGAGAATCCTTTGTATGTCTTCTTTTGAGAAATGTCTGTTTATGTCTTTTGACCATTTTTAAATGAAGTTGTTTGTATTTTGCTTGTTTATGTTACTTATAGATTCTGGACATTAAACCTTTGTCAGATTTAGTTTGCAAATATTTTCTTACTTTCTATAGGTTGGTTGTTTATTCTGTCAATAGTTTCTTTTTCTGTGCAGAAGCTCTTTAGTTTTATTAGGTCCCACTTGCCAATTTTTGTTTTTGTTGTAATAGCTTTTGAGGACCTAGTTATAAATTCTTTCCCAAGACTGATGTCTAGAATGGTGTTTCCTAGGTTTTCTTCTAGGATTCTTATAGTGTGAGGTCCTTCATTTAAATCTTTAATCCATCTTGAGTTAATTTTTGTATATCAGGTGAAAGGTATGGGTCCAGTTTTGTTTTTCTGCATATGGCTAGCCAGTTATTCAAGCACCATTTATTGAATAAGGAGTGCTTTTCCCATTGCGAATTTTGTCAACTTTATCAAGAATCAGATGGCTGTAGGTGTGCAGCTTTATTTTTAGGTTCTCTGTTCTCTTTCATTGGTCTCTGTATCTATTTTTGTACCAGTATCATGTTGTATTGGTTAACTGGTTATTGTAGCCATACAGTATAGTTTGAAGTCATGTAATATGATGCCTCTCAGTTTGTTCTTTTTGCTTAGGCTTGCTTTGGCTATTTAGGCTCTTTTTTTTGGTTCCATTTGAATTTTAGGATAGTTTTTTTCTAGCTCCATGAAGAATTATATTGGTAGCTTGATAGGAATAGCATTGAATTTGTAGATTATTTTGGGCAATGCAGCCATTTTAACAATATTAATTCTTCCAACTCGTGAACATAGAATGTTCTTTTCATTTGTTTATGTCATCTATGGTTTCTGTCAGCAGTGTTTTGTAGTTCTCCTTGTATAGATCTTTCACCTCCTTTTTTAGGTGTATTCTTAGGTATTTTATTTTTAGTTTTGCAGCTATTTTAAATGGGATTATATTCTCTATTTGGCTCTCAGCTTGGACATTATTTGTGTACAGGAATGCTACTGATTTTTGTACACAGAAAGAAATTTTAAAACTCTAGATTATATCCCCAGGTTCCCACCACCACATCTGTTTACCTCCATACTTATACCATTTTAACCACTTTCCCTTTCTTCCTATTATTTTGAATAAACTCATTATTATTTCATCCAAGGCTAACCCCCCACTTGTGTGTGATGTGCCATTTCCTCTTACTTACTAAGTAGTACCAGTCCAGATGCCCCCATGCTCTCTCTAGTTTCATCACTTTTCCCTTTCTATTGTATCATATTTATGATCATATCTATTCAAACTGCCTTCCAGATATTGCACCATTTTTTTTCTCTCTTTATAAAAAAGTCCTCTAATAGCAATTTATCCTCATTTCCTCCAATTCTTCCATTCTCCCTGAGCCAACTCCAATCAGATCGGTCACCACTATTATTTTATTGAAATTATTTTAATCAGAGTTTTCCAATGACCTCCACATTGCAAACGAAATTCAACAGTCAATTTTTAGCTTCATTTTTAACTCAGCTGCAACCCCATTTGGCACAAACAATCATTTTTTACTCCTTGAAACACTATATTTAGTAGGCTTCTGGGCCATCAGAATTTCCATTTTCTTCCTACCTCACTGGCAGCTCCTTCTTAGATTTTCTTATACATGCTCATGGTGTGCTTCCTAACTTCCTTCAGGATTTTGCTCAAGTATCACATCACAGTGGGGCTTTCTCATTCCACTCTATTAAAATGGCAACCCATATGGTACACTCTATTCACTTTCCTTTCTTGGCTTTATAGCACCCACATTGCCATCCACATACACTAGGCTTCATTTATTTACTTATTAGATAGCTGTCCCCTTCACTAAAGTAGTAGTTTCATGAGAGTAAAGGGTTTGTCTAATTTTTTTTTATGGCTGTATTTCCTGTTACAAAGCAGTGTTTGATACATAGTAGATGATAATTAAATTTCTTAAATGGGTGAGCAGATGTAACTCTTTTGCTTAAAACTTTTAAATAGTTTACTTTTGGACTTAAGGTAAAATCTAAAATGCTTACTATGGCCCATAAGTTCTGGGTGACCTTCTCATTCCTTCCTCTTTAACTTCTTGTGCTCCTCTTTTTCTTGTTTCTACTTTGAGTTCCTAGAACACACCAAACTCTTTTCTGCCTCAGGGTCTTGATATTATTCCTTATTCCAGGAACACCATTTCTTCCTTTGTGTATCTGGATCTTGCTTACACTTCAGATATGGGATTAATAATTACCTACTCAAAGAGGCCTTCCCTGGCCATCATATTTTCTAGGTATTCCTCTATTATCCTCTATTACTGTACCCTATATGCTTCATTCATATCTCTGAGTTCTAATTACATCTTTTATTTTTAAAATTGAATATAATACACATGCCACAAATTTGTCCTTTTAAAATATACAATGTAGTAGTTATTAGCATATATAAAAAGTTGTGCAACCATTACCACTGTCTAATTTCAAAATATCTTTATTACCTCCAAAGGAAATCCTGTATCCAATAGCAGTCATTTCCTCATTTTCCCCTCCTTGTGTTTCCTAGCCAACATGAATTTACTTTTTGTCTCTGTGGCATTGCATTTTCAGGACATTTCTTATAAATAGCATTATATAATATATGACATTTTGTGTCTGGCTTCTTTCACTTAGCATAATGTTTTCAAGGTTCACACATGCTATAGCATGTATCAATACTTCATTCCTTTTATGGTAAACAGCATTGAATTCTATAAATATACCACTTTTTAAAATCCATTCATCAGTTGATAGACATTTGGGTCATTTTTGCTTTTTTTGGCTGTTAAGATACTGTTATGAACAATTATGCACAAGTTTTGATGTGGATATATATTTTAATTTATCTTGTGTGTATACAATTTTTAATTATATATTTATCTGCTTGTTCCTTATTTAGTTGTCAATATTAAAAAAAGAATATGCTTTATGAGGTCAGAGATTATACTGTATTGTCCACATATATAATAATTACTCAGTGTCTAGAATAATTCTTGGCCCACAGCAAGCACTCAGTAGGTATTTGTTGAATAGTGAAGGCTTGCAGTCATATCACACATAGCCTGCTTTTTCAACTCATGGTTCAATGAATAGGTTAGCCTTTTATAGTGAACTTTTGTATTATAGGAGCTCTGGATTCTAAGCTAGAATGCCTGGCTAAAAAGTTTTCCCTGCCTGAACTTAGATATGTGGCTCTGGGAAAGTTCTTAATATCTATGGGCCTTACTTATTTTCTCATTCATAAAATGGAAAGATCAGAGTAGATCAGATGTTTTCCAAATATTTTCTGTCAAGGTGAGTGTAACAGTCCATTTTCACATTGCAATAAAGATGCTACCCGAGACTAGATAAATAAAAAACAAAGCAGGTTTAATTGACTCACAGTTCTCCATGGCTGAGGCGGCTTCAGCAAACTTACAATCATGGCAGAAGGTGAAGGGGAAGCAGGCATGTTTTACTATGGTGAAGCAGGGGAGAGAGAGAGAGACACGAGGTGGGAACTGCCACACACTTTCAAACCATAAGATCTCCTGAGAATGCACTTAGGAAAAATCCATCCCCATGATCTAATCATCTTTCACCAGGTCTCTCCCTTAACGCTGAGAATTACATGAGATTTGAGTGAGGACATAGAGCCAAACCATAGCAATGAGTGTGAGGTTGCCTCAGTCACCATCCCTTTCCTTGGACTGGAGTGACTATGTGCTTAGAGTAACAGGTTTCTACATATTATTTTATTTAAAGATCACTATAGGAGGTATGTCAGAGCTTAAAAAAAGCAGCTTAAATATTAAAAATTAAATGGAATAAAAAATTAAATATTAAATATTAAAGTGACACAACAGAGGTAGGTCAATCTGCTCTCAGCTCTAACTTCCTGTGATTTTAAGTGCACTTGGAAATCAAAGGAAAGAGGGACAGGTAGAGTGCCAATGACTAGGAGGAAAATTCTCAGGTACTACCTGTATGGGGTCTGTTGGGCTGGTGAAACTATCTGGAAACCATATATGCCAAGCTGTGGTAGCATGTTGAAGGATCAAAGAAAAGACCACATGGAGGATGAGAATATTATATAGATTGGAGTTAGAATTTGGAAGACTGTAGATGCCGAGTAATATTTGTGACCCAACACTCCTACAAACATTAAAGAGCTACTGCGTTGGTTTAAACAGGTGACTTGATAAAAAAGAAAGGAAGATAAAGACATAGCAAACTAGCATCCCACTCCAGCAACTGAGATAGGCCTTCAAGAGGCAGGCAATTTGATTAAATTACTTTGTTCATTATTCATTCAGTGAATTAGGGGCTTGCCATTTAGTTCTTGGATTATGTGAGGATTCTTCTGGTCTCTATACACCAGTGCATTTTGATTAGGAAGCTCACACTATTTTTATGTTTGGATCCTAGTATGAATTTAAATTCTAAAGGGCTAGCTGTTTGAGGTTTCTTTTCCTTTGTGTTAAATTTGGTCTATTGTGGTGAAATTAGCTTGAAATCTTTAGAGTCCCTTTAGTGGTTATATGCACATATAAATTTTTTACTGGGGATATTTGTGTGTCTCTCAGCTGAATGTAGGGTACAACTGAGTAGTTTTATGGAGTTCTAAGGTATTCCTCAAGTGAATAAAAAAGTGACTTGAGAGTCTTTTTATTTCTTGCATATTGATGGATGGAGATTTGTTTCCAACTGACTGTGTTCCTCCCATGGAATAAGAACAGTGTCAGTTGCAATCCATTAAGCTGACATCCCTTGTAATTGAAAGCCAAACAGGTTTGTGTAGTAAGAATTTTTTTGTGTATTTGTGGATGTATTGAGGAGATGGAAGGTGAGATAGAAAAGATAGTAAGGAGGGAATTCTGTAAATATAATATTGAAACCTCAGTATATTTAAGGAACTTCAACTCTATCATAAGAGGGCTCTATTTAGTAAGTCATCCAAAAGATGTGTGTTAGAATAAACACCTGTTGCCTGAGAAAACTGGTATCTCATCTTGACTTACGTTTTCTACAAAAATATTATTTTTGATATGGTTTATATTATTTATGAAGTCAGAAAATCTGTTTCTTGAGCATAAGTGATGAATATTGACTATTGGAAAACAAAAATTATAAAGTTTGCTTTTGTGGCTGGTGTGGGACATTCAGGGAGTCAAAAGGAGATATAATGATGAAATAACTTTTAGGGTTCAGGTTGTATTGTTAACAGCTAGTAGAACAGTGAAGAGGCAGTATTGAAAATTGGCCGTCTAGATCAAGCTGAAGGTACTGATTAACTTAGCCATTTGTACAGCTTGTCCTGCTTGCAAGGGTCTGGTTGTCTAGTAGAGAAAACAAAAAAGTAAACAAGCTTCTATAATACAGATGGGGCTAATTGTATAGAATGTTTATAAGTGTGCAAAGACGGGGCACCTAAACCAATTTTGTTGATGTGGGGGGTCAAGGAAGTATTTGGGAATAACTGTGAGCTAAAATGAGCCTTAGCAAGGAGCCTGGAGTACGACAGTGATACAGGAAGACTTCCTAATAGTGGTAGCAGCATGTGAAAATTGCTAGGTGTGAAAGTCTGGAGTTCTATATGTCATTAACTGTATTAGTTTACTTAGCTTGGTATTCCTGGAGGTCTCTTTGATCTCTCTAGGACATCTGTCCTGGATTGGAACTAGGGAAGAATGGAAAGAGATACAATTGAAGCAGTAAACAGGGACCAGATCATGGAGTCTTCATAAACCAGGTTAAGGGATTTCAGTCAGTGAAATAAAAATAATTAAAGGAGAAAAAGAAATTGCCACAGCTGGAACCAATAACAGATCTGTAAGATACAAATCCAATATCTTATATTTACTACAGATTTTTTGAGGGGAAAATTTTAGGGAGGTAGAGACATATCAAAAGAATAAAGTAGAAAATTGGAATAAGGAGAGATCAATACTTTTGGCTAAGATTTTGAAGTTAGGTTCTTCCCTAATTTAGCCTAACTCTATTAAGCTTCTAGCTAATTTCATGTACTGCCTCTACACAAGAGGTGATTTGAGGACCCCTCTAGGCTCCAGACCCTCTGTGAGAAGAGTATTCCATGGATCATAACAGGGATCACCTCAAATACTTGTAGGAGTGAAGTAGTTAACCTAATGGAGTGAAGTATGCTGGGAAGGGAGTAAAGCATGCTGGGAGGGGAGTGAAGTATGCTGGGAGGGGAGTAAAGCATGCTGGGAGAGGAATGAAGCATGCCTGGGGGGAAACATGGGAGGAAAATGAAGCATGCTGATCCAGGCATGTGCCATTAAAGGAAGCAGCAGTTACTAGGCCAGCTGATGGTTGCCATGCAGCAGCCCTGCCGTGGTGTTGCCACATCTGCTTTTTCAAATATTGACAACAGATTAAAATGTCCTCTGGTGTCTATATTTGCTTATATCATAGCCACATCCTATTATTTATGTTGTTAGAATCATAAAACTGGAAGCTACTACCAAAATTTTCATTTAAAAATAATCAACAGTTCATAAAGTTTCAATTTTTAGTAATTCCAGAACTCTGTCTTATTAATTTTGAGTGCAAATATAAAATGCTGAGTGGATAAGATATTTGCAGTGGCCTCAACTGTACTGTCTATTTTGGCAAGCAACCTATATGGGAAGCCAGTTAGTCATCATGGTTGCTTGGTGAGATGACTGAAATCAGATTTTGACTTTAATTTGCATCCAACTCCATGATAGGCCTTGGTCTTAGATGTGCCTTGGTTTTTCTTGTTTCTTTGTTGCTAAGATTCCCCTTTTGTCTGTCAGTGAGATCCCTTGTCCTCTGGTTTCCTGATTCTGGCCAGCGGGGAGCCTTGACAGAAGTTCTGAGGGAAGGAGAGTAAGGTCATGTATTTATTCATTTAGATGCCTCAGGGAGAATGCACATTATAGAGCTGTTGATAAGTTTCAGTAATATGAATTTAGCATAGTCCCTGGTATATGTACATTCTCAACAATACTTTTCTAAATTAATTTTTGTTTTTATAAGAGTGATTAATATAGCTTAGGAAGTCAAACATTATTTTCCTATCTCTACTCTGGGAAGCTGATGTCCCTTTGGGCCTAAGGTTGGTTTTAGCTTCACTTCTAGTTCCGGATTTCTGCATTATCCTTTCCGGCTCCCTATCTCCACTCAGAACATTAAAATGAATTTCTTATTATATAAACCCTCCTGGAATTACTCTAATGTGACTGTGCCATCCACTTCCTATGGGAATCTTGATGATTCAATACTTGAAACCATTGTCAGATCTAAGTTCCATTTCAGGCAGAGCCAACCTAACATGCAATTCGGAACACGTCACTTCTCTTCTAAATATTCTATGTATGTCCATTAGATTAGGCATTTGCTAATTGTATCATTTAGAATCTTTTATTCTAATAAAATATTTATTTATCTATATTATTAAATTTCTGAATACTTCATTTGGTTCTTTTTTATGTTTCCCATACCTTTGTTATACTGTTCAGATTTTTTCTTTGGGTTTCAGCTATTTAATATTTTTATTATTTTAAAAATATTTTATATTCTAAAAAAAATTTATTCTGTAATCTCAAGTTTTCACGGTTCTAATCCTACAGTTTTTAAGTTTGTTATCTCTTGCACATAGTGAACTATTCCCTCATGTCTTTTATAATGCTTATTGCCAGTTCATCTTTAATCTGTGTGTGTATGAGAGAGAAAGAGAAACAGAGATGAGAGAGAGAGAGAGAGAGAGAGAGAGAGAGAGAGAATGGTATAATGATGCAGAATGTGGGAGAGTCACTGCAATTCACTCATTTATTCCAGGAGCCCTAGGAATATCAAAAGTCTGAAACCTATTTGATGCTATTTTTTGTTAATTTATTGACTTGGAGGTTCTGAACACCACACACCAGCACAGGCCTATTTTTTGGTATGTAATATTGCTAATAAAATTTCTTAGTTGTTTACTCACTTGGAGCTCAGGAAGAGTTAAAGTAAATTACCATCTGCCTGTGTGCTAGGGGATAAATTTTTTCTAGTATACCTCTAAGTGAGCATATAACCCTTTGAAGGCCCTGGGTTTATGAGGATATCTCGGTTGCAACTCTCCATATACATAGGCCAGACATATTCTTTTTTCCTTGTGTATGTCAAGTCCTAAAATACTTTAATAAGATTAACAGCTCTCCCTTTGACCCACTCCCAATTTCATTAGCATCAGCTAATGTCATCATATGGTGGCTTTAGGATCTCTATATTTTTACATGGTAGTTTGGGGGAATCTTATTTGGCACCTGATTATTTCACTTGATTTTTTTCTGAGTTTAGTAATGCATTTCAAGAATGTTAAATTATAGCCAGATTTCTTAGGATTTACTGTGGGAGCATTTCAGGTTATCAAGTCTGTTATATTTTTGGAACCATACACTCTTGAATTGACTCACTAGTTTACTCAGTCTTTCTTTTTTAGCAAAGTAGCCATATAGTTGGTAGATTCAATAATATGTTTCTGTTTTCCTCCTATATGGCTGCTGCAGCATTCGATACTCTCATCCACATTTTCCTTCATTTAATACCCTCTCTCTTTTTCCAGGTCATTTCTCACTTCTGATTCACCTTCAGTCTCTCAATTTACCTGCAGCTTCTCCTATCCACCCCTCCATTGCTGTGCTTCATGTGTGTGTGTGTGTGTGTGTGTGTGTGTGTGTGTGTGTTTTGATAGAAATGATCATTTTTCTCTTACATATTCTCCCTGGGTGATTATATAAAAGCATAAATTAAGCAATCACTTTTTGTTTGATGCCTCCCTATGTTTTTCTTACTAGTCAAATTCTTTCCTGAGGTCAAAACTCTGATTTAATTGATTAACTATTTTCATCTGATGTCCCTCAGGCATCTGAAACATGTCCAAATTTAAATTCACTACTTTTCTTGCAATTTCTTCCCAATTTTCTATTTTAACTTTCAGTATCGTTGTTAAATTAGGCAGGAATAAGATTGAATCTTTAAGATCAATAACTATATTTGAATAAAAGAATTTGACAATACCAAAATGTATGCTTATACATATATCAGAAACTATATAATGAGCTTCCTATATCCTTTTTTCCTTGATAGTATTTTCAATGTTTATGTTTATTGGGTGGAGTTGCTTTGTCCTGTGTCAGGCCATGAAAAACAGCTGTTTAAAATTTAAAGGCAAAAGGTCAAGATTAAGTGGACTTACCATACTCATTTCTTTTTACACTTTCTAGGAAGAATGCTAAATAAACTATGATGTATAATATTTTTACAATGAGGATATAAAATAACATGGTATGCTGGTAAAATAGCTGTAAATTGTTACAGATAATGGAAAAGATATTATTGTCCTTTCAAGGAACTTGTTTGATAAATGGTCTGAGATAATACCTCCATAGCCTATGTTCCAGCCATTCAGACTGCTTATTCCTCAAACAGTCTATGAACTATCACTTTGGGTCTTTGTTCGTGCTTTTCCATACCCTTTGGTACATCACTATTCAAAACTTAGGTCAAATGTTGCCACTGCTCTCAAGCTATAATCCTCTGAATTAGAATTAATACCCTTCCCTTCACTCTTCCCTTCATGTACCAAAGCAATGATTTTTTTCTTTTTGCTTTTTTGTTTTTTTTTGAGAAAATGTTGTATGCTAAAAAGCATATAACATAAACTTATCCTTTTAAAGTTTTAAAGTGTACATTACAATATTGTTAACTATATGTACATTATTATACAGCAGATCTCTAGAACTGTTTCATCTTGCTTGACAAACTTTATACCCACTGGAAAACAATTCTCCATTTTCCTCTTCCCTTAGCCCTTGGCAACCATTATTCTACCTTATTTTCTATGAATTTGATTACTTTAGATACCCTATGTTAGTAGAAACATGTAGTGTTTGTCTTTATGTGATTGGCTTATTTCACTTAACATAATATCTTCAAGGTTCATTCATGTTGTGGTATATGACAGAATTTTCCCTTTTTAAAAAGGGCTAAATAGTATTCCATTGTATGTCCATACTGTATTTTCTTTATCAGTTTATCAATTGATAGACATTTAGGTTGCTCTCATATTCTGAATAATGCTACAATGGATATGGATGTTCAAATATTTCTTTGAGATCCTGGTTTTAATACTTTTGAATGTACACCCAGATATGGGATTATTACATTTTATGGTAGTTCATTTTAAATTTTTTGAGAAAACTCCATGCTGTTTTCCATAGCAGCTGTGCTATTTTATAATCCCAGGAAAACTGCACAAGGTTTTCAATTTTTCCACATCCTTACCAGCACCTGTGAATTTTCTATTTTTTGATAATGGCCCTCCTAATAGGTGTGGAATGATATTTCTGCCTTGCATTTTAGTTAGTTGTTTACATGTCTATTTCTTCACTAATCATAGAGTAGAAACTTTACTTGTAGTAACCTCATAGTGCCTAGTACATAGTAGGTGTTCAATGCACATTTATATGTAATTCCTGTTAGCAGATTCTCTGTGTCTTGTTTATACATCAGAAAGTCCAGATCTTTTCATACCAGCCATATACTTCTTTTTTAATAGAAAAATATGAACTATATTTCAGTATTATCCCTTTTCCCATGGAATTCTATTTTGTTTGTGTAATTATCCTATTACTCTTCCAAAATGAAAATTTTAAAGAAGAAATATTAATACATAGTTATAATACTTTATATGTAATAGCTTTATTTTGACATGAAATGTTACATTGTATAAATCAACATGTAAATACTAATATATAATATGTTTATCTACATATAATATATATAGGAGAAAGTATTTTGCATATGATGAATTGAACTTGACACTAATGACAACTCACCATAAAGGAACAAACTTGTTGAAAATAACTGGAACTACATGATTTATTGAACACAATGGGATGAAAATAAGACTTTTTACCTTTATCTTTTAGTGTTGTACTCTAAGGTTCTCACCATTTTCTATTACAGCTTGCTAAAGTGAATCAATAAATCTCCACATTTTACTTGCAATGTTATTTTATCTTTCTCTTCGACATCTGCTCATACTTCATCCTTTTGAGAAATTTTAAAAGGCTGTTTCCCCTCAAGATTGCCTGTTACTGCTGATGACCAGAAAAGATATGTGCAAAATAGAAAATGGGAGGACAGCAGGACTATTACATATGGTCCAGTCACATTAGCTTAGATCAAAAGTGCTTATTCTGTTTTTTATCCCATGTCACCTGATCCTTGGAATCTGACTTTAGGCAAACAAAGAAAGCACAAGCTCAGTGGGGCAGTTTAAAAGGTCACAGTTGAATATTTTAGGACTTGAAGTGAACCTGGTCTAGAGTGACAAGGTTGGGTACCATATGTCAATACCAGTGAAAGAAATGCACAAAATTTCCACAATAGGAGATAAAATTCCCTGACAAAAAGGAAAGCAACTTTAATATATGGCTACAATTCAGTATTTATGAAATGATTACAAAAATAAACCTCAACAAAAAAGGCACCAATAGATTATAAGCTATTCTGGTAAAATGTCTGTGTTGCCCTTTATTAGTAGAATATGTCAGCAGCTGTTCTTGACATGATTGAACAGGATGGTTTATGTTGCATTGCACTTGCTCTTCCCTATTTCTTTGTATACAGCAAACTAGGATATCCACAGGTCTCACCAGTCTCTGTAAGCAATGAAACCACATTAACATTAATACCTGCGTTTTGCTGCTTGTAATGCTTTTCTGTACAACTGTGGAATAACAATTTTTTTCCTTCTCCCATTTGAAATCTCCCCAGTTTATTTCTAGGCATCTCTGGGATGGTTCTCATAATGTCTAAATAAGAATCCCATTAATCTGCTTTTGTCTCTGATGTCAGCTGCTCATGAGTCACTGTTGGAAGTGTCTCCGCACTGTCACTGGTTTTGGTGCCGTGCTGAGCATCTCTGTTGCCCCTCCATAACTGTTCCAAATTTTAGCCCTTGGGCTCTACTAGGCCTGCGTAAATCCTAAGTCTCAGGGAGTTCCTCTTAAACACAGCCTTTCTAGCTTCTACTTTCAACCTTCAGCTATTCGCTAACTTCTACCTTCCATTTTCTACTTTCTGCCCTTTAAATACACATCAACACACACACAAAGACACACGCACACACATATACCCCTCATACCCTTCACACAGTTCAGACACTCAAGAGCCAAACGAAAAAGAAGAGTCCTTCCTCATTTCAACTTAAACAAATGGGTTCGGAGGAGGAGGGGCAGGGCACATTCTATGTATTTGCAGTCATTGTTCAGGTTCCACATGAGCATCCAACCTGATATTCATAATATAAGAGAAAGGAAAAATCAGGCTAAAACAGGTTAGATAGGGAAATGAGAGTATAAAATAGAAAGAGATGAGCTTAGTCATTGCAGCCTCTTGGAAAACAAAAGGAATGAAAGCAGCACACCATAGTGCTTAGGAGTAGAGACTGTTGGGTTTCAGTTCTAGCTCTACTACTTACATGATTTGGGGCAAGTTGCTAAAATCTGCATCCATTTTTTTCTGATCTGCAAATTGAGAATAATAATAATATCTAACATGGTGATAGGATTAAATTAGTAAATGTATGCAAAGTACTTATGAAGGGCTATGTACCTATTGACTATTATTAATTATTGTTTGCCATGAGAACTATAAATCAATCCTAGATTCTATATCCATGCCTTCATCAGGAGTTGAATTAATTCTTGGATATTTGTCCATCTTGAAGCCACAGTCAATGTTTCTGAATCCAGAGACGGTTGTGTTCAGCAGGTTGTTAAACATCCCACTCTTTTTAGAATCTGAAATCCCCAACCCTGTTCACCAATGCTGTTATTATTATTTCACTGGGATCCTATGCCATACATAATCCCTGCCTTTCTGCTGCTCTGAGCCTACTACCTCTGCTTTCTTGACATTTTCAGATTGGCCTCCTTGTCCATTTATCATCATAGAGGATTTTCCACATCTTCTGCTTAGCTGGACTTGTGGTCTTGGTCTCTCTGAGTCAGTCCTCTTCTGTTGAAGCTGTACCCTGCCATGACAGGACTGAATATTTGGAGATTATAAGCAGATGGATTGTGATGAATATGATCTATTTTTCCCTCTCTCATCTCAGTAACAGGTGGCTGCTCAGCCAGCTGGGGTCTTCTTGAGGACACTCTCCCAGGCTCCCTCTGACCATATGCACTCCCGTCCAGATGGTGACATGGTTCCCCAGAGTCCTGAATCAATGTAATGGGAGATGGCAGGACTATGCTGATTTTGCCTAGGGTCTAATACAAGCATGGGTTTTTTTGAATTTTATTTCCTAATTTGGGAAAAAGGAACAAACCCTATGTGAAAATCATGTTCACAATGTGGTTTCAAATTCTCTCACAGGGAGTCTAAGTTTTTGTGATTAAGTTAACATTCATAAATGCCAAGGCAAGAAAACAAATTAATTCTTTGAAAAGATCAAGATGATTTTGGATCATATAATAATCTAACGTATTTGATAATTTACTTTATCGTTCTGATTTCTCTGTGTAAAGATTCTTGCTACATTAAAATAGGGGCAAACACATTTATTCTGTTAAGAATCAACATGGTAAGGGGTGGAGGCAAGTTGCTTTCACTTAAGGTTAAAATAACTACTTTATGCTCTTTCCAGAAGTAACTTACTTTCAAACAAATTATGGCTTACAAGAACAGTACATATTTGCTTACAGTTATCTCTGCTTATACAGTGTGTTTTCTGATGCATTTATGCAAGTGTTGATTAAATCCTTCATGCTGCTTGAATGCTTATTATCACTGAATTGTTGGTTAAGAAAATCAGAGAAATATGTTCCAGGGCCAAGACATAGACATTTTGGAGGCTTAAAAAAGAATAAATAATAAGGACATTATTTAAGAGCTTGAGAGTTTAAAATAACTGCAAAGGGAATAGTTTATGGATTTTTTTCCAGTTAATATTAAAACCCTATTTAAAATTTCAATATTAGTATTTTAAAATATGAGCTTTGTAATATCTAGATCCACAAAGATTCTAATTTCTATAAGATCGATTGATCGATCGATCGATCTACTTTCTGATAAAGTAGCATACCTATCTTTTAAGTATGTATACCTTTAGTGTATGACATTAAAAGTTTCAGTAACATTCTTCTCAGTAACATGGCTTCTTCTTGACATGACAGTATTCTGATGATGATCTCCATTGTTTCCCTGTGCATCATCTATTTTCCATGTGTCTGCTATTGTTTATTTCTCCTCCTGCAGATTAAGCCCAGCGAAGAGGAAAGAAATGTTAGGAAAGGGGAGAAAACTAATAAAGGACAAAAAGATCAGGGCAACAGCAATAATGTTGCTGAAATGATGTTCAATATTTGTGTTTATGGATAATATTTTTTAAAAGAGAAAATCATGACCCTTACAAATATGAAATGAACATATGTCAAAATTTTTATTTAAATTAATGAGGACCAGTAAGATGTTACAACTGGTTAAAAGGAGAATGTAACTTACAACAATTTATATGTTCCTTTGGACAAAGTCTGTTTGCATTTGTATAAACAGGAATAATTTGCATAACTTTGAACAAGAAACATTTTCATTGCTATCAGTTTTTTAAATAGTCTAGTCAGAACAACCAAAGGTAGAGCTAATCTTCATGATTGAGGCTTGACACCACCTCTTTTCTTTTTCCTTTTTCTTTTAACTATTTTTAAATAATTCATAATACTTTCTGACTTATACACATAATGCCTAAAAATTTCAACATAACATTCATAAGGCAAAAAATTTAAAAAAGAGTATTGCTTTATTTCAAAATTAATGAAATTTTAGAAACTTAGCTGCTGGCTGGCTACATAATTGATGCCTATCCATTGATTTCAGCACCTTCTTATACCTGACAACAGTATTTGTTTCCTTTTACTTAAAGGGAACTCCCTGGGTCACTTGATTACTGTGGAAACAGGAACCCTCTGTCTCTTTTCTGCTTCCGGACAAAGCACTTTGCTTGCCAGCCCAGCTCCTTGGATGACAGAGTTTCCACACTAGGAGTGGCAAGCAGAGAAGACCAGAGACCACCATTCCCATCTCTGTTACAGTGGTGCTAAGCTTCTCCCCAAAAGGAAGGCAAGCTATGAGGATGAAGAGCTTGCCTTCCTTCCAAAGAAGGAATTTACTTTATATGTAATAGATGGAAAAATATATACAGTGCAAAAAGTAACCATGAAAAAGCTGAAGTGGCTATGCTAATATTAGATAAAGTAGACTTTAAAACAAATAAATATTTCTAATGATAAAGGGGAACATTTTATAAAGATAAAATAGTCACTATCAGAAAGATAAAATAATCATAAACATATACTCATCAAACTTTTGATAATTAAACAGTGATCAAAAAATAACAGCATACCACTTCTAAAATATTCAGAGTTGTTGATAATACATATTAGTTCCATCAACTATTCATCACTGTTTTGGTCCAGGAATTGTGACAGACCCCAGGGACCCAAAGCTACAGACTGCTAGTCTTGATGAATTCAGGAGACATAGATATTTTTAAAACTTACTAATTTAATGATCTAATGTGATAAGGGATTTTATAGAGTACTTGGAGAAAGTATTTTAAGAAAAAAGACTAATTTAGTACAACAGTAAAATAAAGCTAATTTACTCTATAGATGAAGTCTTACAAAATGCATTTATAGTATTGCATTTGATTATCACAACTATTTGCTTTTATGCAGCTGAAACACTTGAAGTTCAGAAAACCTAAGTCCAAAAAACTGATATGCAAATATGCTTACAATACAGCAAAGAAAAATCCTGTATACAGAACTATGTAAATTATATCTTCCCACTAAAATGTATATATGCATACACACACACACATACACACACAAATTAGAATACATACACAGAAAATAGGTTTGGAAGCATAAACCAGGGTGCTAGAAGTAATTGTTTTGGAATAAATATAATTATGGATGTATTTTGTTTTATTGTTTTTTCATGTAAGCATTTTCTGATTTTTCTCTAATGAACATGTATTGGCTTAGACATGTTAAATTGACAAAACAATAAAATTAAACCAAAATGTAAAAAGGTAAAACAATAAAACTCTTAGAAGACTTAGGAGTTAGTATTTATGATTGACTTTTGCGAAGCAATACCAAAGGTATAAGCAACCAAAGGAAAAAAAAAGATAAATTGAACTCCATTCAAAGTAAAACATTGTGGTATGAATAAAAACATCAAGGAACTTAATAATTCACACAATAAAAGAAAATGTTATCAAACCACATATCTGATAAGAAACTTGTATCCATATTATATAAATATCACTTACAACTCAATGACAAAATATCAAATAATACATTAAAATGGATAAAGTGTTAGACATTTCTCCCAATAAGTTATAAAAATGATTAATATGCATCATCAGTTATTAAGGAATTGGAAATTAAACTACAATGAGATATCCCTTAAAATACACTAGTATAGTTATAATGTAAAAGATAGACAATAACAAGTAATGACAAAGTATAGAAAAATTGATATTCTTATAAATTGCTAGTGAACGTATAATGACACAACCACTTTGAAAAACAGTTTGGCAGTTCCTTAAAATGCTAAACATAGAGTTATCATAGAATCCAACAGTCACACTCTTTGGCATACACCTGAGAAATAAAAACGAAAATCCACATAAGAACTTGTGCATGAGTGCTCATAGCAGCATTATTCATAATAGCCAAAAAGTAGAAACAACTCTAATGTCTATTACCTGATGAGTGAATACATAAAATATAGTATATTCATACAGTGGGATATTATTTGGCAATAAGGAGGAATGAAATACTGATACATGCTACCATATATATAAACCTTATCCATATTAAGCTAAATGAAAGAAGATAGTCACAAAAGATTACATGTTATATATATGATTCCATTAGTATGAAATGTTTAGAATAGACAAATCTATAAATATAGCAAGCAGACTAGTGGTTACCTTGAGATGAGGACGGGGGAGTGTATTGAGAGTGACCGTTAATGGGTTTTGGTTACTTTTGGTGGGGACAAAGATGTTCAAAATTAGGTTGTGGTGGTTGTTATACAATCCTGTGACTATATTAAAAACATTGAAATGTACACTTTAAATGGGTAAATTATACTGCATATGATTTATATCTCAGTAAAGCTGTTGAAATTATCACTTTTTCAGTACATGACAGTTAACAAAGACACTTTTCTAGATATTTCTCTTAAATGCTACAATAAAATTTGTTGGTATTTCTTAATAATAGGTATTATTTTCACACAAATTTTCAAGAGGGAACTGAGCTTCAAGGAGAGACAGTAACTTGCCCAAGGTGCAATTAACAGAGCTAGAAGAGGGCTACTAAATCTTTTAAATGTAAATCTCCTGCTTTTTCCACTGTACCATGCCATTGGTTATATTACACCTGCAAAGATCAAATTCCAACATTTTCCATATACTTATCTAACTTATGTGCCTGGATTTGTACTGGAATTTTGTAAAATTCAAAAACAAATGACTTGGTATTATTTGCATGCCATAACATGAAACGAAATTTGTTTAAACTTCTGTGAGCCAATTAAGAGAATTACATATGAATTGAATAATTAATTTTATTACAGTAGCAACCCACATCACATGGGTCATCTAACTGGGAACTGAGGGAGACAATGAACTTTATATAACTTATACTTTAGATCCCCTTATCTTCCATATGCATATTTTGTATGCTAAAATCCCAAATTTAAAATAAAACACAAACTGCAAAGTGAATGAAAACAACAGCCCTTTTAATCCTTGGTCAGTGATCCATAATCAGATGTTCATATTTTTAGGAAAGTTAAAATTTTGTACTTTTACTCAATGAAGATCAAGAACAAACAGCTTGATAATTTTATTACAGTTTGTAGGAGAGTGCCTTAGAAGTGGCAAAGGGCTAATATACTTATTAATCTGGCTAACAATTTTTAGAGATGACATGAAGGTCTCCTAAATTCTGCTGCAGTTCTCTTTCCAGAGCATTGCATTCTGAATACTGAAACACAACACTTCTTAGAATGTAAAATAAAACCATTAGTTATCTTTGACCCTATTCCAGGATAATTTGACCAGAAATTAATAACTGTCAACTAGAGATATTTTGCTGGCACTAAGGCAAAATGATGGGTAATTCCTCCTTCAGGTTACTCACATTGCAGACCACATTTACATTTGAAAATTAAGTTACTGGCTGGAGTGAGGAAAAGGATTTTAATTTGCAAAACAATTATTACTTTTTCTGAGGTCATGAATTTGGTTTTCTAGATATTTTGAAGGGCTGCCTCACTCAGTTGCTGAGTAACAAGGCTAATGATAAGGTTTCAATGACTTTGTAATAAAGTATTCACTGTTTTACATTTGAATGGATCTTTACAAAACATTTGAAACAAAATTGTTCCATGACAACAGTATAAAACAATAAAAACAAACAAAATCAGTAACACATGTTTACCTAGTGCTGAATGAATACACACACATGTTTTTTGAAGAAAAAAATAGACCGCATAAGACAAAACTTAAATTGTGATTAAAATCCATATTTAATTATACTTTTTCTCTTTTGAGATCTTTTCATCCTACTCCTGGCCAAAGAAACAAAATATTTTTTTTCTCTTTCTATATTCTTCTGTGCTACAGTAGCAATAGTCCTGAATCTCTGAAAGCTTTGTAGACATCATTAGAAAGAAAGAATTGTGTCTTTTTCACTTTTTAATTCCATGCAAAATCATTTATTGGGTGCCTTCTTTGTGTTAGGTGCTCCTCCTACATGACCTGCTTGCCAGTGATGGGAAACACATGGGTTAGAGCCAGCTCAGTTTCCTAATTCGTTATCCACTTTTCTCCCTCTCATTCAACAACTGTTTGCTCATCTTCAACTGCCCTTACCAAATCGTCATGGCAATAGTGTAGTTTGGGATCCCACAGCTTTGTTTTCAGGGCTTATGATAATTTTGATAAATTTGGGGTCATGAAGCAGCTTTGTTTTGTATCTTCATCAAGAGTTTAAAAGGACAGACGGAAATGTGCCTATGGCATATCAATGCCTTGGAATTCACTGGATGACAGCAATGACACTTGAATTCCTGGGGTGGGGGTGGTTGCCCTTCAGAAATGGTTGGTGACTGACAATTTGGAAACTAAGCAGCTACCTATCAATACGGAAGAGGATTGTGGTTATGTTAGTATTTCATGTCTGAATACGCACTTTAGCCAAAAGGAAAAATTTGGATGGGATATAGATTTAGTTGGAAAAAGTTGGGGTATTGTAACAAGACATAGCTGGGTTTACATGACATCTCTTCTATTCTACTAAATGACATTAGGCAAGTTAGTCAATGTGAGTCTTTTTCTTCATTTGTAAGATACAGATAGGAAAATTTATCACTCTAGATTGTCATATGGATTAAATTAGAATATATAAAGACTCAGACAGCATTTGAGTGTTAGCAAGCTTTATACTTTCCAGGAATCTGGTGAATAAGGACAACCAAGGAAAGACTGGGTAGATTTTGTGTCCAATTCCATGAGACTTCTAGGCTAGCAGCCTAGAACTCATGTGTAGCTACTAATGCATGCCAGCTCTCTAGCATTTTATAATTTACTGAGCATTGTCAACCCATTATTTCACTTTATTTTTATGAAACCCTTTTGGTAGATGTAGGGCCAGCATTTTATATGTATACTGTTTAAACTCCATTTAACACAGATGAGAGGACTGATGGTCAAAGAAGTATCGTGACTTAGCCAAAATCACAGAGTGCTTTCATTAGGGGCCTCTTGTGAAAGTAGGGAATGTGGTGGTCTTGCAAGGTTCATGGCATTCAGATCAACTTCAACCTACAATTTCTACTTCATTTATTCTCCTGTAAAATATGTACCTTAAAGAGAAAATAATGCCTTTTAAGGGAAAACAGAATACATTCTAGTAATGTTTTTGTATGCTTGACAATTTATGCTGATTGATTTGTTGTGTCACCAAACAAATATCATTTCTATATTTTCAATTACCATTTATATTTCCTCTAAGATTTTATACCAGTCTAGTCATCTAATGAAATAAATTTGCATTCATTTCACTTCAGAAAGGTTGAGAGAATTTCCTATTATGAATAATTTAACAGAAAAAATTTACATAAATTGAATTCTTCAAATTTCGTTTTAATGGTATTGGTCATGAAAAGTAAACAGCAACCTAACTTCATGTGTACTTTTGCATTTTGTGCCTGAATGAGTTTTAAGGTAATGCTAGTTTTTTTTTTTTTAAAGTAAGATTGTATTAAAGAAATTGTTCAGATGAGCAATTATAGTTTTCTGATTTTACTATATACACCATAAATGATTTCTTTGGGAATGTCAGTATATTGCTGTCCTAAGAAAAGAAAATAGGAAGTGGATAATGTTTACTGATAAGAAATCTTTAAAAAAGAAGAGCAGAAATTAAGGTATGGGGACCATATTCATATACACAGTATCTTTACTCTCTCCTGCTCAGGCAATCAGGCCTAGTAATGAACTTTGATTGTTCCATTCAATTTTAGCTAGCAGCTATAATGAATCAAGTTACTCTATAACCTCATTAATACTAAACACTTCTCTTTCTAGCCTTTGGTTTCCTAAATAACTATCCATCCACATCTTGGTTAAGGTCTTTTCCTAGTGCTCTTAGTAATTAATGGATGGTAGCATTACTCCACAGTTTCTTAAAAAGCCAAAGATCATTTACTATATTTGGAAAAATTCAATGGATGTCTGACAGCACATGAGAGTTCCTTGCATCTGTCAATCTCTTATTTGGTCATCAATGTGCAGTCTGTCAGTTAGATGGTCTCTGTAGGTAGAAGTAAGCCTAGTTAATCTCTGTAAAACCCAGAAATCGCTGCTCCATCATTCCAACTTAATGGCTGATTTTTTTATATGCTGGAAGAACAGTGCATATACATTTAAAGTAGCAAGATCTCTGCAGATTGAACAGAATGCTAAGTGAAACAGAGATGCTTTTGTTGCACAATACAATGAATCAGAAACCTGAAAAACATAAAAATTTTAAAAACATAAGCTTAAATGTCAGATTGCAGAACAACACCACCCAAGTTTTTTACTATGTTTGATGGGAAAATGTTAGAACAAAATATTGCACTTCTCTTACAGAAACCTAGAATCACATATACTCATTTATTTCTGCATATTATTAAAATAAACTTTAAGATCAGTTTTAAATTTTATTTTTGTCTATAACAAAAATGTATACATAATTATGATTGATGATGTAGATCATTCCTGATCTAGCAATGGCAAATAAGTAGTCTACATCAATAGCCTTGAATTTTATTTTCATTCATGATCATTTATTTATTTATTCAAATAAAAATACATTTATTTATTCAAATAATGATACTAATGTGAGTTACAGGTAATATAGGCACAGAAAAAATGTGAAGTTACTTTTCATATGATCACAATTTTGTATCAATGAGATTTTAAAAGGAAAATAATAGAAATTGTGGTTTCTGGATCAGGTATAAATTTGGTCAAACAAGTTTGATTAAAAATCTAGATTATGGCTATGTATGATTACCAGTTCTCAGCTAAAAGAAATGCAAAGTTGGGAGAACTGTCACTTTGATATTCTTCTTCTGACATAAAACACCAAACACAGTGGCCTCAGACTATAGATTCTTACAATTTCTTACATTTTCATGATACTGTTTTTTTTCCCCTCACTCTTCAATTTGAATAAGCTCATGAATTAGTCTCCTAAGATTGCTGTAACAAATTACTGCTAACTGGGTGGTTTAGGACAACAAAAGTATATTCTCTCAGAGTTTTAGAGCCTAGAAGTTTGATATCAAAGTATCAGCAGGATGGGTTTCTTCTGGAGGATCTAAAGGGCAATGCATCTCAGTGCTTTCTCCTAGCTTCTGGTGGCTTTGGGCAATCCTTGGTGTTCCTTGGTTTATACTGCATACACATAACTCTAACTCAGTCTCTGCCATCATATGGCCTTCCCATCTGTGACTCAGTGTCTCCATTCTCCCTCTCCCTTCTTCTTATAAGGAGACTTGTTATTGGATTTAGGGCCCACCTTTAATCTGGATGACTTTTTCTTGTAATCCTCAACCTAATTGTATCTACTAAAATGCTTTTTCCAAATAAGATACTGAGGGCTAGGACTTGAACATATCTTTTGGGGAGTCATTATGCAATCCGTTATACCCTGTTATCCCCCAGTTTCACAAGTTGGTGAAGTCCAATCTAAATTTCGCCAGACAGCAGAGAAATAAAAGAATCAATGACAATAAAATTTTCACAAAGTCAAATGAATTCAATATATAGTTCTTTATTCTGAGGTGAGTACTCCCTGGTTTCTTCTTATTAAAATGTGATAGTAGATGGCAATTATTTTAAAACATTTTGGGTATTTTTTTTCTTGGCACATTTTGGAAAAGACTACTAATGCAATGAAACTCCCAAACTGATTTTTCTATCAATTTATTAGGACTCTTATTTGCCAGTGGCCAAAACTCTGTCTGAGAATGTAGCTGTTTGAAGCTTTGGACTCATTCATCTGACATAGATTTTTAAGTGCTTAATTTGTACCCATCACTGTCTTGCTATAAATAAGACTAAGAATGTTTTTGTTCTCATGAAGCCCAAATTATAGTAATCCACATTTTTTCAACTTGATCACCAAGAGGTAAGAAATCTCCACAGCTACAGAGAGAGTCATTTTCAGGAAAGGATTCCAATTGGCTCAGCCAGAACCATATGCCTTCCCACCCTTGAACCAATCACTTTCCCATCGTGGGTCACATGCCCGGCCCTGAGGGTCTACATGTTAGAACTATTGCTAAAAGGAGGAGAGAGAAACTACATAGGCAAAAACAGAAGATGTTGATGACCATTACTAAAGGTCATCAAAAGTGTGTTTTTTTGTACTACAAGTACAAGTGGCATTCAGTTTTGGATTTTCCCTGTTAGTCCATGGTCCTTTTGTCCATCTTGGTATTTATTTCAGGCATGTGTTCAGTGGAGGTCTGCTGAGATGTTGTGCTTGATGTTGGGAATGCAAATATAAATAGAACACAGGTACTTCCCCCAAATAACTCACAACTTGTAGGCTAGAATAATTGTAGACATTTAATTAAAATATAACATGGTAACTACTCTCATTGGGATCTTTTCTGCAAACAGAAAAGTACTGTTTGCAGAGATAAAGAAATAACAAGCTAGGAATGGGTTACGATTCACAAATGAAAGGAGAAGCATGGAGTGAGCCTTCCAGGCATAAACAAAAAATGGGATGTAAAAAGGCACAGGCTTTTGAAGGGGAACTGCATACTTAAAGATAGGTTTAGGGTAGTTAGATCAGTTTAGGATGTGTGGTGGGGATAGTGTAAAATGGGGTCAGAGGCTAGAGAGTGAAAGCCTTATATGACTTGGATTGCATCTTTTAATAAGCCTCTTAAATGTCTTTGTGGTGAGTAGTTTCTTCCTTCTTCAATCCTGAAAGTTGTTATCTAGTAATTCTTCTAAATGCTTGTTTTGGTCATGTTATCTTTTTGTTGAAAAACCGAAATAGACTGCTATGCCCTAAAACATATAGTCTGGCTTATAGCTCTTGTTTTTGAGATAATACAAGTGAAGCACTTGAGACAGTACCTGGCAGACACATGACCAGTTCTCATTTCATGTAAATGACTCATGTTATTTGTGCTGTTAGCCTGGCATTCCCGCTTTCTCTAGGTTATTTTTTCAATTTCTTCTATCATCACTTTCCAAACTGTCCAAAACTCAAGGAACTCATTATTTCCCAAATGCATCTTTTTTTTGGTTCAGCAACTTTGTTGCTGTAGTATCTTCATAAGTTGGAATCATGCTCACACTTCAAACTCTCACTCAAAGGTTACTCCCATCTCCCTTAGCCAGAAGTTGTTTCTTCTTTCTTCTTATATAATTTTGCTTGAACTCCTTTAAAGAAATTTAACAAGGATTTTAATGCTGTAGTTATTTATGCATGTGACATCCTATCTAATTTTTACATTGACTTAACTAATTTTTTTTTTTTTTTGCTGTTGTTGTTGGCTAACTTTTCTTCCACCAAGGACTGCTACTGGATATTTTTGATGTGGGTTTTTTTGTTGCCTTTCCTTACTGTGAAAGCTGGTATAGGTGTTTGCTTCTAAAAGAGTTTTAAATAAATATAACAACTTTTATTTTAAAAAATGTATAAAAATTATGAACTTTTTCTGAAATCTTTAGCCAATGAAACAAGATAATGAAATGAGGTATAAATATTAGAAAGGAGGCAGCAATATTATAATTATTTGCAGAAGTTATAATCATCTACTTGGAAACAAAGTGTATTCAGTGTATTTGAGAGAATAAATTGAAAAGCTTTAGAAAGATTTAGATTGTTTAGTAAGGTAGTCATAAACAGACAATACTTTTGCAATATGCCAGTTAGAAAATATGTATGTATGCATATTTGGGGAAAAATAATGCAATCTAATAGCACTTACAACAGAAGTAGAAAATGCTTAAGAATAAATTTATGAAGAAATCCTCAGGAGCATGGAAAGAATCAAACGCAAGAAATACTATCATGAAAGAAAGCTTAAGTATATGAAGAAATATATCAAGTTCCATGAGACACCTTACCATCATAAAACAAGCTGATCAGTAATTTTTTTTATTTATATTCAGACCTTGAAGATTGTTCTAAAATTCATCCAGCAGACTAGAGATAACACTATCAAAAATGGCAATAGTGAGAAGAGTCCTATTCACTATTAAAATGTATTATACAGCTATATTTAAAATAGTATAGAAAAGGTACAGGACTAGGGAGGCAGATCAGTAGTTGAAAAGAAAAAGTCCAGAAATAGACACAAGAATATGAACATATTTGACCTAATAAGTGCGGCTTTTATAAAGAACAAATAGAAGGTGGACTATTTCATATATGACATTTGGATAACTGACAATATTTGAAAAAAAACAAAACAAAACCAAGGTTAGATTACCGGAATACCATACGTTCAACTATCTACTAGTAGTGGCTTAAAACAAGACCCATTTTTATCAACTCTCACAGATTCTGTGGGTTGTGAATTTGAGAAAGGCACATGTGGTTGGGTCTGGCTCATGTTTTCTCATGGTGTTGCAGTTCAATGGTGGTTTGGAGCAGCTGGGTTCCAGACCAGCATCTCTCTGTGTAGTGTCAGGGCCTCTTCATGTGGTTTCTTCTCATGGGTGACTTTTGGCTTCCTCACAATGTGGAAGCTGCAGGGACTCCAGTTTCTTACATGGTGGTTGAAGGCTTCAGGACCAAGATTTCAGCAAGGAAGACAGAAACTAAATTGTATTTTATTACTGAGCTGTGGAAGTTTCACAGCACCATATCTGCCACATGCTCTTGATCAACACTGAAAAAAAAGTCTGTCCAAATTCAGGGGTAGGAGACATAGATCCGCTTTTCTGTTGGAAGGATTATCAATATCATGGTAAGAAGAGCGTGTGGAATCAGAGAGATTGTTCCTGGTAAGAAGAGCATGTGGAATGAGAGAGATTGTAAATTGTTCCAGCCATCTTTGGAAAATACAGACTGCCATACTATGTAACAGCTTGCTGACTGGGACATCCTGGATAAATCTGATGGAAAGTCTCCTCATCTCTCTACCCTGATAACAACCGTAATAGATCAACAATTTTCAAATGTTAGCATGTGTCAGAATCATCTGGAGGCCTTCTTAAAACAGAGATTTCTGGATCCTTTGGCTGGGTTTCTGATTTATTACGTCGGGATAAGAAGGTGAGAATTTGCATTTCTAGTAAGTTCCAAGGTGATATGGATGCTACTGGACTGAGAAACACATTTTGAGAACCCTCATTCTACATTATAGTATTTGTTCCTTTTTACTTACTACTGTCCTTCATGTGGATGTCACAGGCTGAGTAAGCAATCCTTTTCCATGTGTTAAATTCCTTTCAGGATTGTTCCAGACCTCCATCTGCATTCATAATGGTCCTGGGGAGATTAGTGGGCTAAGGAGAATAGGAGAAATTTCCAGGCTTTGTGAATTCCAGCCAGCCTGCACCTCTACAATTTGGAGTGCAAAGGTTACTTGAGTTTTTGGTGGAAAGGAATACTACAGAAGATACTTTGTTGCCATCTGACCCCTTAAAAAACTTCTGCATCAGGTGCCCAAGATGAAGCTCTTCCTTTTTTAGTATCTTCCATCAAAGGGCTGCTGATAATCTAAGACAAGTTCTATCCATGTTGGGCCCTATATGACAAGTGTTGTTGAACTGCCTAAAACTTTTCACCACATCAGCATAGTGACCTGAGAAAAATTACAGGAGGCAATCTGGGATCCCAACAAATTTAAATATTCTTATAGTCTTCTTTTATGGCTTTAAAAAATTTCAGGTGTAATTAATCCATGTGGGAAGACCCAAGTTTAGCTGTAAAATCAGAAAATGAGGACAGATTGTACAATATGGTGTCCTGGGATCTGAAATTGGTGATGATATTATGGAAGCTTGGCATCTAGAGGACATCTGGAGGTTTATTTTTCCTGGTTTTACAACCCAAGGTTAACAGCTCTGAACTTTGTAGAAACCCTGATACTCTGACTGGAAAGCTTATTCACAGTTGACTTAAAAACTCAAGCCAAATAAAGCAGGCAGAGAAGGACATCTTTTCTCATAATTGTTCAAGGGCAACTTTGAATATTGGGCTCTTCATTCTCTTCATAGTTCTGTCTCATTGCACATAGAATCTTCCTTGTTCAATTTTTAAAGAAGATAATTATTTTCTAACCCCAAATTACAGATCTGTTAATGTAGTAGAAATTTATCTATCTTAATCAATATATTCAGCAAAATGAACTCAGTGGTATATAGATTTAAAAGATCTTAATTTTCTCCAATGATTGACTTCAAACATGCTCACTTGACATGCCCTTTTTCATCCATTATGTAGAACTTTGACAGATGTCATTATTTTTCAGTCCGTTTCAGGTGTACAACGTTCAGTTTAAGGATTTTATCTTGCATCCAGCTCAAAGCACTACCAGCCTCTAATTCATCGTTGGCCAGGTAGGGATTCATGCTAAGAAAGGGAACAGAAGCTATCATTTTTCTTCCTCCTTTCTTTCTGGGCTACTTTATCCTTTGGGGTATTGAGGCCAGACATGAAGGATGGGTGAAGGAGAAATGTCTCCGATTTAAGTCACATCACTGTGGTCTTCCTTTATAGCTGATGGCTTCTGTATAAGGGGCACCCCAAACCTGAACAACTTAGGGTCTATGTGTTTGTTTTTCAGGGGCCCCAGGGAAGAGTCACTACTGAATCATCCCTGACATGGGAGATGTGCTCCTGCAAGGCTTAATCCAAGTCCCATCAGTCTTGGATCTCAGTGGTACACCCAAGCCTCACACTGCTGGGGCTTCTCTGTTAGTCAGGCAGTTCTTTGGTTATTTTCTATGGTGTTCTCTCTCACTGAAACTCAGACTTAAATTCTTGCCACTTCAAATCATAAGCATGGAGGCCAGCCCACTGATTGTTCTCTTCTCTCTCACTATTTCATATTAACGTCTCCTCTGCTGTTCATCTACATACACAGTATGGATCAACTAACATGCTGTGTATGAGTATTTCCAATGAGGAAGTGAGATGCGAGTCTATTTTCCTTGCCAGCGTTCATCTCTACGAGTGGCCTTCAACTCTGTCATACCCAGTGCCCTCTTTTAAAAACAAATACTTTATATTGTGTCTTTTTTAAATCACGAAATGAAATTCAGAGATAATGAAATTTTATAAAAGAGCATATTTAATTTTTAAAAGAACATAAATTTGAAAGAACAATACAATGCTCTAACTATAAAGGGGAAAAAAGAATGAAGCTTATAATGAAATAATATGCAATGCATGTTAATATGTAAGTGCTCTGACATGATTATACTAGAAAACATAATGAAATAGTCACATTCTTGCTACTATTTATGATGAATATTTGGATTTAAGAGTTTTAAAAATCCAGAAGCCATTATGTATATAGAAAGAAAATTTAAAGGGCAGAGGAATGGGTGAGCCCTAATGAAAACTAGTGGAATGATAAGTAATAATAGCCAGACTTATATGTAAATGGTAAGAGAAAAATAAAACAACCTTAACATGGTAGGGATAACATGCCATGGCAAACTACAAATTGTCAAAATGGAGGAAATTTAGAGTTAGCAAATGAGCTAGTCTTATTTGTAAGTGTAATGTGAAAACAGTTTCTATCTTATGACATTAGGTTAGTCAATGTAAAAATAACAGAGAAAATATATTTCTCATTTTGAAATGCTACCACACATCAGGTTGTGTATTTAGTATCTGCATGTCTAGCAGAACACACTGGAATTAGGAATGTGCAAAATAAATCTTCACTGAGTGGAATGCTCTTGTGCATTGCAAGATGTCTGAAACCCCTGGATCCTTCCTACAGAATGCCTATAATGCCCAAAAAACACAGTGAGAACAACAGCAATAATAAAAACCTCTCAAAATTTCCAAAATGTTCTCCAAGGGATGGTTTCTTTCTTGTGGCAAACAACACATTTTGATTTTTTCCTTCTTAAATGAAGCCAGATCATCTCATTGGTGTATTGCAGTGAATGCTGCTTTCATTGAATTAAATTTTAGCATGATGTCACTGATTTACCCTAAAACTTAACATTGTATTTTCTACAAATGTAATATTGAAGATATTCTTCATATCACATGAGTTCTTTCTGTGCAGACTAATGGGACACATTTATTTCTGACTCAATTCTGGGCTACTTCAGCTTCTCCTGAGTCCTACTCACTTTCAGTCATGTATCTAATCATGTTTCTCTCTTTGTGTGGGGCAAATGAAAGCCTAGAGTCAAATTTCTGGCCTGTGTCCAGCAAGTTGATGGGCTAGCATAGAATGCCTTATGTCTACTAACTTCATATTTGATTTATATCTTATTTTGTACCCTCTTTTTTCTTGTGCTTTTATCACTTCATATACAGACACAAAACATTGCAAAATCTTATCTTTTTTTTTTTTTGAGAGATAGTCTTGCTCTGTCACACAGGCTGGAGAGCAGTGTCACAATCTCGGCTCACTGCCACCTCTGCCTCCTGGGTTCAAGTAATTCTCCTGCCTTAGCCTCCCAAGCAACTGGGATTATAGGCTCTCACCACCACACCAGGGTAATTTTTGTATTTTCAGTAGAGATGGGGGGTTTCACCATGTTGGCTAGGATGGTCTCAAACCCCTGACCTCATGATCCACCTGCCTCGGCCTCCCGTAGTGCTGAGATTACAGGCATGAGCCACCACACCTGACCATCTGTTTTAAAAATAATTATTTTTCTCTTCTGTTGGGGTAAAGAACTCAATACATCCAGTTTTAAGATTGCACATGGAACACATGGTATAATTTCCTCCCTGAATCAAATCCCTAGAACTAATTATATCTGTGTCCAATCAATCAGTCAATCATCTATGCATGTATCTATCTATTTCAAAGTGTAGTTGCAAATATGAAGGACCCCCACTAGGTAGGCCAGAACTAGAGCTGTAAGGATAATAAGCCACTAAAAATCTCTGCATCTTTGCAGGTGATGTCTACCCAAGAAATGACTATCAGTTGTGGTACTCAGCAGTAATGGGTGTGGTGATATGGGAAGACCAGCCAGTCGGGTTGATCTCTCAATATCAGATCCTATTCATACCAATTTGCTCCATTTCACTAACTGGACTTTAGTGACTGTAAAATATTATTTTTTTTTGCTTGGAATTTGGTTGTGAGAGCATCAGGCCACATGATTCCCCAAGGAAAGGTTGTGGTACAGATTACTTTTTAGAGGTGGTAGTAAGTTCTGCATCCTTAGGAAAGGGTGGGGTTCTCTGTAGGTTTTCTTCATACTGGGGGTTCCCCTGGATTACCATTATTAGCTAATCAAACAAAGTTAGCAATCAACAAGCTATACTTCAGTAAAAACAAAAATTCAGAACTAGGATATAGTTTTATACTAATGAGTATTTTGCAGCATATGTATTTTATAAACCACCTTAAGCCATTAAAGTGAGTTATAAACATTCTCAGTGGTATGATTATTAGTCATATCTCTCCACTAATGCGACTACACAAATAGTTACATTTTAAATCATCTTACCCTCCCCTCTCTTTAAAATACCTGTTATCTCACTCAGCACTTTGTATTTTAATTCCAGTGTTTATTCTGTTTTATTTATTAATACTGGATCCAAATAATTTTAGGTTTACTTTGATACTAATAGCGCAAACTCCATTTGCACTGATCTTAAGTCAACTTTCCTATACTTGAAGCATTGGAGTCCTACAGAGAAATACACCGCTTCCTGGCAAATAATAATATAATAGTATGCTATCTGTCATATACTAAAATGATGTAATTGACCAACTGTCAGGAAATGTTCTCTAAATTTTTTTTTCTAGTGATCATGTTGAATTACTCTGTTGGCTATAGTTAGAGATGCAGTCTTGCAGAAAGATATTTCTCTCTATGAATTTAATCGACTCAGATAAGGAATGAGTGTGCAACATTAGCCTCATAAGCAGCACACCCTCTAACCAAGTGAATTGCTGAAACAGTATTTATCACCATCACATATAAGAATCTATTGTTTATTAAAAGCTTAGTGCCATTTGCTTCTCACATAGCATTCATTTATCTCCAGCTATCCAGAAAGTTAGGGAAAAGCCAGTGGAAAGAGAGAAGAAAGCCAGGAAATAGGAGGCAGTAATGGGATGATGAAGTATCAGTTAGCTTTAAGTGTAAACACTGACATTCATTCGAAAGCTTTTCATCCCAGTTTGGAAAAAATAATTGTGTTGGTTTCCTTATATATAAGGTGAGTTATTAAGCATTTAATGTAGTAATATATGAAAAGTCAATGGTATTATTTCTTTTCTTCTATTTATAATCACACTATTCTCCTTGGGAGGTGGGAGATCAGTTATTGTATTCCTAAAGTAACCAGGAAAATGAATAATTTCTTTTTTGGTCCTGAGGTTTGAAGTTACATGATGTGCCATTAAAAAGGGGCCAGGAAAAGAAAGGCTAGGTGTTTGTTTTTTTCCCCAGGGCTTGGAGAAATGAAGGTTTGACCTTTCAGGCAGTGAGAGAATTCCTCAGAGAAGAAGGAACCAGAGGCCGATTGTTCATTTGTGTGGTGAAGACCAGGATCTCACTAGAAAGTAGTGTCTAAGAGGTGTCATGACTCCCCAAATGATATTTGTCTAGATGTCAGGAAGGATTGTGTACCAAAAGCTCTCCTATGGGGACCACAGATTAGCTGGATGCTAATGATATGAATGTTATCTGCAGAGCAGTCCACCTTTGGGTGTGCATAGGCATGATGAGCATTTCAATTGAGACCAGGACTCTCCTTTATTTAATCAGCATTTTGTAAGCTCACGTGTCTTTAAGATCTATGAGAGGGAAGGAAGCCATTTAAAATGACTGACATCACTGACCATGGCAAGTGAGGGTCCAGAGGTAGATTTATTTGATATAAAAAGAACACATAACATTCTTATCCCTTTGTGTATGAGGAGAAAATGCTCACATTAGCATGCACACCTTACCTTGTTCACTCCTGAGAGTTTCTAAAGGGATTAGTGCTATTCCTTACTGTTTACATTCTCATTCCCTTTGAACTCCTATAGATACAAAAGTGTGAGAATAATCTTTTTATTTTGTGAAAACTCTTTAAAACGGGGTCAATTAATTTTAACTGCAGCATATTTGAATGGAAAAATAGTGATGCTAATGAAATATAAATTACTTCCATTTAGTAGAAATTCAAGTCATGATCTTTAGCTTATGTAAAATAAACAGAATGTAAGCCTCATTGCTGATTTTTGAATTCCAGAGACCAACTAGTAATTATTTGACTTACTGCAATGAAGAGTACACTAAAGTGATAAATAGAATCATCATTTAAATGTACTGAGGCTAGCATAATTGAATATGTCATGGAGTCAGTATAAAGTATTTAGAGGTACTCTAAAATGAACGACAGACAAACATAACCTCTAATTGAACTAGCACATGGCTGATAAACTACGGATTTTTGTTAGGATTCTATCAGAGAATAATTAGCCAAAAAAATAAGAATTGTACCTAAGATTAATGATAACATCAGCAAGCTACTTGAACTCAACAGGCTGATAAATGAATATGTGGAACTCAGCAATTAAGCACTTTTGGCTTAAATAAAGCACCCTTAGTTGCCAGGAAAATTACCCATGGCATTTATGTTTCCATTGGGAAATATTTCTTGGGATTGGGGCAACAAAAGCATTTCAAAAACAATGGAAACAATAACCAAGATAAAAATATTTTAGAAAGAAAGAAATAAAGAAATAAAGCCTTCCTGATCATTATTATCTTAAGTTCTTAGCAAAATAACAGAGTAAATATTAAGAAAAAAAAGTATTATATATATGTATTAGTCTGTTCTCATGCTGCTAATAAAGACATACCTGAGACCGGTAATTTATAAAGGAAAGCAGTTTAATGGACTCACAGTTCCACATGGCTGGGAAGGCCTCACAGTCATGCCAGAAGATGAAGGAGAAGAACAAAGGGATGTCTTACATGATGGCAGGCAAGAGAGAGCTTGTGCAAGGAAACTTCCCCTTACCAAATCGTCAGCTCTCATGAAACTTATTCACTGTCACCAGAACAGCATGAGAAAGACACTCCTGTGATTCAGTTACCTCTCACTGGGCCCCTCCATGACTTGCAGCAATTGTGGGAGTTACAATCCAAGATGAGATTTGGATGGGGACATGGCCAAACCATATCGTTCTCCTCCAAAACCTCATGTCCTCACATTTCAAAACCAGTTATACCTTCCCAACAGTCTCCCAAAGTCTTAACTCATTTCAGAATTAACTCAAAAGTCCACAGGTGAAAGTCTCATCTGAGACAAGGCAAATCCCTTTTGCCTATGAGCCTGTAAAATTAAAAGCAAGTTAGTTACTTCCTAGATATAGTAGGTGTACAGGCTTGGGTAAATACATCCAGTCCAAATGGGAGTTGTCCAAAATGAAGGGGCTACAGGACCCATACAATTCTGAAATATAGCAGGGCAGTCAAACCTTAAAGCTCCAAAATGATCTTTTTTGACTCTGTGTCTTGTATCCAGGTCATGCTGATGTAAGAGGTGGGCTATCATGGCCTTGGGAAGCTCTGCCTCTGTGGCTTTGCAGGGTATAGACCCCCTCCTGGCTGTTTCATGGGCTGGCATTTTGTGTCTGCAGTTTTTCCAGGTGCACAGTGCAAGCTGTCAGAGGATCTACCATTCTGGTATCTGGAGGACAGTATCCCTCTTCTCACAGTTCCACTAGACAGTGCCCCAGTGGGGACTCTGTGTGGGGGCTCCAACCTCACATTTCTTTTCTTCACTGCCCTAGCAGAGGTTCTCCATGAGGGCTCTGCCCCTGTAACACACCTCTACCTGGACATCCAGGCATTTCCATCCAGCCTCTAAAATCTAGGTGGAGGTTCCCAAACCTCAATTCTTTACTTCTGTGCACCCAAAGGCCCAACACCATATTGAAACTTCCAAGGCTTGGGGCTTGCCCTCTCTGAAGCAATGACCTGGGCTGGACATTGGCTCTTTTTAGCCATGGCTTGAATGAAGGGGACCAAGTCCAGAGACTGCACAAAATGTCAAGGTCCTGGGCCTGGCCCAGGAAACCATTTTTTTTTCCCTCCTAGGCCTTTGGGCCTCTGATAAGAGGGGCTGCTGTGAAGACCTCTGATATGCCCTGATATTTTCCCCATTGTCTTTAATTATGTAATTTCTGCAGCCGGCTTGGCTTGAATTTCTCCTCCACAAATGGGTTTTTCTTATCTATTGCATCATAAGGTTGCAAATTTTCTAAATTTTTTATGCTCTGCTTTCCTTTTAAATATGAGTTCCAACCCCAAACCATATATTTATGAATGAATAAAACTGAATGCTTTTAACAGTACCCAAGTCACCTCATGAATGCTTTGCTGCTTAGAAATTTTTTCTGCCAGATATCCAAAATCATCGCTCTCAAGTTCAAAGTTCCATAAATCTCTAGGGCAGGGGCAAAATGCTGCCAATCTGTTTGCTAAGGCATCACAAGAGTCACGTTTTCTCCAGTTCCCAGCAAATTCCTTATCTCCATCTGAGGCCACCTAAACCTGAACTTCATTGTCCATATCACTATCAGTATTTTGGTCACAACCATTCAACATGTCTCTAGGGAGTTCCAAACCTTCCCACATCTTCCTATCTTCTTCTGAGCCGTCCAAACTGTTCCAACCTCTGCCTGTTATGCAATTCCAAAGTCGCTTTCACATTTTCAGGTATCTTTACAGCAGCACCCCACTTCTGGTACCAATGTTTGTATTAGTCCATTCTGATGCTGCCAGTAAAGACATGCTCAAACTGTTAATTTATAAAGGAAAGAAGTTTAATGGACTCACAGTTCTATATGGCTGGAGAGGCCTTACAGTCATGGCAGAAGATGAAGGAAGAGAAAAGGCATGTCTTACATGGCAGCAGGCAAGAGAGAACTTGTGCAGGGGGACTCCCCTTTTTAAAACCATCAGATCTCATGAGACTTATTCATTATCATGAGAACAGCATGGGAAAGCCCCCCTTCCCCCCTCCCCACCATGATTTGATTACCTCCCACCAGGTCCCTTCCATGATTTGAGAATTGTGGAAGCTACAATCCAAGATGAGATTTGGGTGGTGACATAGTCAAACCATATCAATATGCATCCAGAGAGTAGTGAAAGCCTGAGTGATAAGCAGCATGGGCTGATACAGAACAGATCATGCCAGATATTGAATTGCATTCCTTTGATCAAATTACAAAGTGGATGAGGGTAATTTAGTAGATGTAATATATCTAGACTTTACTAAATCATTTGCTTAATGCCTTATGAAAGCTTACTTAATATTTTAATTAAAACTAGCTTGACTATTTATACAGATACATAGCTTGAAATAAAGTCATACATAGAAAAAGGGAGATGAGATTTAGCAGCAATCTAGGAGGCAAGGAAGAGGGAGGTGGAAAACTCCCTAATGCATGCTAGAAGAACAGCTGGTCTTTAAAGATAATGAGAACTGTCAAAAGAGGAGATAGGTGAGATGTTACTACCATGTTACAGATCAGAATGAACTTCTCAAATGTGATAACACAATATTCATTTTAAGAGACATGGGCAAATAAATATTTTTACAATATAAGAAATGACACAAATATTGTCAATTTCTAGATGTGCTAGCAAGTGGGTCACTGGTCTGCCACCACCTGATGGTTTTGTTCCTGCAAAATCCCTGTGTTATCAAAAGTTGTGTTATAAAAACTGTTGTGCCATGAGAAAAAAAGGGCCTTAAATCTTAAAGAATTGGAAAAAAAACTTGCAAAAATAAAATTGTGTTTTTGTAGAAATGTTAATAAATATTACCTTAGGTCCTATCTAGATTTGGGTCATTAATAATGCTCTTTGTTTTCTTATCACTATTAACTATACCACCAGCACCATGCTTCCATACATTCTTATCATCCTTATTACATCTATTATGATAAAGAAAGCAGCTGTTGTAACAGTTGCTTCAATTTTACTTCTTACATGAATGCGTTGGCAACCAGACCTGATCCTGATATAACCAATAATCTGTGTTTTGTAAAACATGTTTTCTAATGTATCAACCACATCATAGTCAATTTAAAATATGGAAATTCACTCTGTCAAATAAAAGCTGCCTATAGAAGTAAATTGTTCAGCCACACACCCAAAATAGATCTCATTCACAGTAACTGGCTAAAATTTGCAGTAGCTGCTACTAGATGGTGAAATCCTATGATGGCCTAGTATACTGATATTTTAACAAATTCCAGAGCTTCCCACTCACAACTCTTAAGCTTTTCCCAGAGTGGCTGATTGCAAAAGCTCTCAGGACACCCTAGCAGAAAGACCCATCTACCTTATCAAAGCAAGGAGATGCATTTTCCTTCTACTCTCCTTACTGTAAAATTCCACTCCAGCCAAATATGCTTATAAAAGTTGGTTGTGCCTTATAAACTGTCCAAGCTTATAAACTAGAAAATACAGTAATGTAGCATAAAACTCTTTTTAAGGCAAACATACTGTTACTATGAATCATTATTCTGTTTTCATCACTGTGTAGAAATGTAAATGAAAAATAATACAATGAGGTTATTTTAGGACCAAGTATTAATATAAACTGTGAAAATGTAACAAAAATGATATTGTCATTTTGGAATCTGGACATTTATTATCAACACTTGGATATCAGAACTATGTCATTCCTATAGAATTAAGTCACATTCTAGGCAGAAATTTAGCAGATGAATTTTGACTGTATTTTGATAAAAAATTAGATGTATATAAAACTATATATATATGTGACAACTAAGGACAGGCATGAAAATTTTAAAAAAATTAGCACACAAAAAGGCAACTAAAATATTGAATGTTTCCCTAGTCACTGAGACAACTGTAATATCTGGGGTCAGGTTTTCATGGGTTCTAGCATTTATTTACATTCCCCTTCCTCTCAAATCACAGTCTAATGTGCCAATATCCAAGTTTGAAAAACATATTATGAAGTATTGACAAAATTTACTTGTTTAAGGAAATCTCCCACTTCATTTTGGAGGGACATTAAGTTTGATAAGAGTTCTGTTGTCCGATAGTATAAGAAATTGACTTATTAAGTTTCCATCAGAGTTTGGAGTGGCCGATGAGGCCATTCCTGCCTTAGCTGCTTTTGTGTTATCAAACCAAACAGGTGTTTTTCTTAGAGCCCAGAAAATGCAGAATGTAGAATATCTAGGGAAACCAGCTTGTTATGGTCTGTAGGTGGTTACCTCTAAAAAGCTATACATTTTCTTGGGCCACAAGATCTTCTGGAAAGACTATGCTTAGCTCAGATCTTGTTACCTCCTTGCTGAACATACTGCTTACATTTCAGGTGGTAGATGACATCTGATTAGGAAGCACCACTTATATTAAAGTGGACAACTGGAGTGAGGCTATGGAGTGATGTCAAAAGGTGATGATTGTATAATCAGAACTGGAGTAGAATTTTTTTGGCCATAAGGAATAACTTTTATTTTTTGTAGGAAAGCTAATTAATGTGGCTTTTAGTTATGGCAGACCCAAGACCTAGTCTGAATGGAAAGAAAACCACCCCTATTTCTCTCTTGAGGAATAAAATGAATTTGTAAGTTGTCTACTGGCTGCTAGGTAGGGACTTGTTTGAAAATGTACTTGGGATTTTGGTTTATTCAGGTATGGTGGGGCCAAGAGATAAAGACACAACTGCCACTGAAAGGATAGTTTGTTACTCATAGTTCCCAAGAAGAGGGGCACCCCAGGCCATGCAGGGCCATATGAGAAATGTCAGGATCAGCCAGGATATAGAATTGAGAAGGGCATGCACAGACAGTGCCTTTACTGTGCTTCTTACAGGAAGAAATGGGCCAGGCAGGCGAGCTGCTCAGCAGGCTTCGGATTGAACAGTGTGAATAACTTCAGCAGGCTGTGGCCTGTAGAGGTGGTCCCTCCTTGTCTAGTACCTGTTCCTCAGGTAATCAGGGCAGGAGAATGCTGCCTCCTGGTGTGTAAAAGTCAGATGGAGGAGGTGCTGGAATAGGGGCTGTGGTTTGATAAGTTTGTGTATGAAAAAATCCATTCACTCCAGGGTGAATAGTTTGCTATTTTTAAGAACTGGCTACATCTAGGAGGGGTAGTCTCTCCCTAGTCAGTGAGGCCCCAGATAACAGAGCACCATGAAAACAGAAAACAATAACAAAAAAATAGAGTTAATACAGAACTCTAGAATCAGGAGAAGGGTCTAGGTGGTGAGAAACTTGAGAACAGCCCTAGCATCTTCATTGCTAGAACTCTAATATACCAGGGAGGCTCTGACCTCAGGACCTTTGCATTTGCTATTTTCCTCTACCTAAACCACTCTTGCCAAACATATCATCATGGCTTCTTCCCTTATTTCCTTTATGTCTTTTTCTAAATAACACCTTTACAGTACATCTTTCCCCTACCACCCTTCTTAAAAGTGCACCCTTCCCTAAAGTTTGTCTGCTTCTCTGCTTTACTTCCTTTGAAAACACTACTCTCTAACTTATCTACTTTACTGATTTATTTTATGATCTCTCTGGAATAAGCAGACTGCAAACTCTATCGAAGCAGGGGATTTAATCTGTTTTGTTCACTTCTGTAGCTCCATGATGTTGAATAGTGCCTGTACAGGGTAAGAGCTTAATAAATATTTGTTAATGAATGAGTAAGTGAATGAGAAGTGACAGTCAACGTTCAGTTTAAAGCTGTTTTCTGTTTTCCATTCTCCACAAGCCTCCAGGAACACTCTGTTATACACACAGCCTTTAGTACGTGTTCTGGACAATGAACCAGGAGTACTGTCCTACTTGGAATGAAATGGTGCCAAGAAGGTGGGAACTCCAGGAGAAACCTCTCTTATGAAGCAAGAATTAGGCGAGAGCAGGCATTCAGAGTAAAATTGGAATAAGAGGTATCCAGAAGAGTTGTTGGCAACACGGCCCTAATTCTCACGGGGGCAAAAAGGGATTTGTATTTCCCCAAGCATGTAGTATGGGGAGTCAAATCATTTTATCTGAACATTCAAATAAGTGATTCAAGATGGCTAGAGGGCTGGGGCATACAGGCATTACAGTGACATTGCAAGATGGTCTTATGAAAAAGAAGCATTAAAAAAGTTTAATAGTAAGAAGCAAATTTGTTTTCTAAGGTAAATGCAATTCATAAAAGAAAGGAAGCACACGGGCTTTGTTGAAGAGTGAGTAGACAAGGCCATTACTTAGCATTATTCTAGGTACTTGATGATGTTTTCAGTGCATTTCACTGATAAATAAGAAACACAAAACCTCAGCATAAAATTTCATAGTTTGTGAGTCAACAGTACATGAACATGTACAATAAATAATATAGCAGCCTCTAGATAAATAAAAACTCTGCTATTGTTTCCAACTTCTTGGCAAAGTTATTCTCTTTCACAAGATTCTACTTTTTTCAAGATTCTTCTTTGAAGATTTTTTTTTCAGCCAATGCAATACTTGCTTTGTTTTGTCGCCTAATTTTTCAGTCACCTAGTTCTAGCTGATAGTAAAAGAAATGAATAATATTCTGAGTGTATGCTTAATTCTGTGTTGTATTACTAATGGTAGGAACTATTTGTACATAACAGTAGACCATTTCTCTAAACTGAGGATCATTAATTTTTATTTGTGATATGACACATCTACTGTACACATATAAAAGAAGAAAACACCAAATTTTATTGTAAAGCTTGCTGATGAGATACAGTAAACTTCAAACATATTTTAGTATAAGTGAATAAAAGAAATTTTTTTTCTCTGATATCGAGAAAATATTTAAATGTCGAGTAAAGCCTTGTAATTTTTATGTTCACAGCTTTGTCAAAAAGATGTTATCTTCCCAGCAGCATTGTGTTATCAAAGATGCAAACCTTAAATCAACAGCTGTTATACCTCCAGCAAGTTATGAATTTTTCCAGATTTATAGCAATCATTCTTTTTATTTCTTTTCTCTGTCAAGCAGGGAAATTAAGGTTATTTTCATGTAAAAGATGCACACATTGTGGTTTAGTATTTTACATAATCCACATGTCTTACCTTTTAAATTAAATTTCCACTGAAATGAATGTGATCTGAGGGCTCTTTTTGATTAATAAGAGAAATAGTGTTAGTAAATAGAAGGTAGAGACAACATTATTTACATAAAAATAAAATGAAGATAACAGAGACATAATAACAAGAATCATTTTTGTGATTTGTATTATAATGATAAATCAGAACAAAATGAAAATAAAAGCTGAAGAGATTTTGGGTAGCAGATGAGAGAAAATAATGCAGTGTTGTTTTTGTTGGTTTTAGGTGCTTTTTATAAAAATCTATTTTGTCTTAAATTGATCAGAGGTTACCTTTTAATGAATTTAGGTAAACAACACTTTGAAGTTAAAATCTACTTTTTAATAAGCTAAAAGTGACATTGTAGTTCCTAAAATTGTTTGAGCAAATTAAGGACAACTAGCATTTATTAAGTCTTTGCAATGCAATAAATATTGTACATAAAGATTTTCTATAAAGCATCTAATTTAATACTGATAACTGCAGAACTAAGAGCTATTATAGTACCTAGTTTGCTAATAAGAACATTGAACACTCAGTGTCTGGCACAGTGCTTAAACAGTGAAACAAGAATTCAAATCCAGGTCATCTGACTCATCAGAAGAGTCTTCCACATATGGAACACTGAAGCATTATGTAACACGAGCTCTTGATGATGCTAAAGACAGTCTCTGGAGAATCAAGCACCCTATGGAAGAAGCAACAAATATAGAAACCATCATGTTCTTGATAGGGGTCTTTAGGGGACACATTTATGAGTGAATGAGGTTTATTTTATTGATCCGTTATATACTATTTCAGAGGATGATGCTATGTACCGGGCACTGTTCTAAAAACTTTATAAATATTAACTACATGAGATAGATATTATCATCATCCCATTTTACAAGAAAAAAAACTGAGGCATGATTTAAATAACTTGCATAAGGAAACACAGCTGATAAATTGTAGAGATTTGACATAAAGGAGTTTGACCTTACAGTCTTCAGTCTTAACCATACTATACTAAGGCAGCCTGTCTGTATTAGTCAGCTATTACTTTAACAAACCATTGTCTTAATAAGTGTCTTACAACAAGCATATAATTTTCTTGCTCACAGGTCTTCAGGTTAACCATGGTTTGGCCAATGTATGAAGGGCTCAGCTGGATGGCTCTGCTTCCAGTGGTGGGTTAGATAGATGGCTTTCAGTCCAGGTATAGATTGGATTCAGGTTAGCTATGTATGTGATTTCTGGGAGGCTGAGGCTGAAGGGCTAGCAGCTTCCCACGATACGCTTCTCAGGCAGATCATCAGAGCACTGTAGCTAAGCCCAAACTACAAGAATATACTTACGGCTTCTCCTCACAAAACATCTGCTAACCTGCCATTGGCCAAAGCAAGTCTGGCCAATGGACAGCATCAGTAATGGGAAAGTATATTATTGCACCAGAGTGAGGCAGTCAATACGTACAAATGGGAAGTTTTAAAGTCCCAAAGCAGAGTATGAGTCTTTTGAGAAAAATATTTTGTGTTGGCATAATTTTCCTAGAACCGCTTAGAACAGACATTTCTGTCTGGTTTTATGAAAGTATATTGTCTTTCTTCAAGGTTCAGAAGAATCACATTTTTCCAAAATTAATGTTAATCATTTTTGCGGACCATAACTAGTTAAAACTCTCCATCATTACAAAGCCTCATGTTTTTTTTTTTTTTTTTAGTATATTTTTAAATATAAAATTACTCAGAAAAAGCAGATGGAAAATGGAAGATTAAACCTATTCTTCTATAGTGCCAAATCAAGGCAGAGTTGCAGCTATAATATGAAAGCAAGTATTCAATTAAAGATGTTATTCATGATATGACTCACCAGTTACTAATACAATTATAATGCTTGTTGCAATGTAAAGCAGTTCAATCACATCACAGCAAAATAACACTAAAACACAAAATGGTTATTTCTTACCTTTTTATTTGTAGGAATTTGGAGCATCTAAATCATATCTTGTAGCTGTGACTTTTCAATCATTATTTATGTCAAATATATTATTGACTTATGAAAGCCAGATATTCCTTTCTCCTCTTAAAACACTTAGAATAGTTGCTCTTGTGTCTTGCATTTTTGACAAGTACTTTTTGTGTCAAAAACATATTATGCCATAACATAAATCACTGCTTCAGGCCCTGCATGCATGATTTTTCTAAATGAAGATAAAATCTGTTATGTTCCTTTAAAGTAAAGAAAACCCATACAACAAAAGAAAATCCAAAAAACAGTATGCTACATACCATCCACAGCCTTCTAGATCAATTTATAGTACTTGCTTTACACAAGTTTAATTGGAAATGTAAGCGAGACTTTTTTTTTCTATTAATAACATGAAAATAACAATGACAATTTTAATTAAGAGAATACATGATTTAATTGATTTGTTATTTTCTTGGGAATTTCTGTATCTTGTACCCTAACAAAAGAAATCTTGCAATGCTGTCAAAACTTATATGGGTTTGGGGATTTTTTAAAATTTTGTTTAAATGGCCCTGAGAAATGTTTCTTTATTTTCTATGTCTCTCCTCTTTTAAGTAAAATTGTTGGTTCATGGGTAAGAGCTATTCTCTAGAGTTAAAGCAGCTGGTGTATCAATATCCATATTTTTTAAGCTGAAATAGCATAGTGAGATCATTGTGGATAGAAAAGAAGGCAATAAATCAGCTTGTGAGATATTATCATTCACTTTACATCGTGAAAAACAAATACAGCTGTTATATCCTGACATTCACCACAGATAAATTGAAAATGTATATCATTATTTAATGCAGTGAAAAAAAGAGAGAGTTTCTATCACTAAAGGATGTACAATATTTTGGTAATATGTTTTATTAAAGCAGGGAAAATTGGCTATTGGGTGGTAAAATTGCAAGGAGCTTATCAAAGTGATGAATCAGAGACTCAATGTATAGAGAAAAATACCTATTTAGGAGCAAACCATATATTAGTGTTTATTAATCTCTAGAATAAGCTATAACATTGTGTGGCATTTTAAAAATATAAGAAAATATCGAAGTATATTTTTATTTTTTGTTTTCTCTGCACCTCTTATCTCTTTTCAGAAAAGGACTGTTTCTTTTGAAGAGTCTCCCTCTGTCTCTCCTATTCCAGTGGGAAGGGTTACTGCCATTCTGTAAACCTGCATTTCTGACCTTAGTGACTGCTCCGGGGGGTGAGGGAGTCCTGTAACCAAACTGAGCCAATCATAAGATTTTACCCTGTCTTCTCACAGTGGATGTGATTCCAACAGGGGCTATTAGAGTCAGTCCTTCTCCAGTAGTTTTATTTTTTTAACTACAGCCAGAAACTGGGAGTTCCACAGCAGGTCTGGAATAGGAGAGAATGAGGCTCAAATATAGCAAGAAGCAGAGAAGAGAAAAGTAAGAATCTTGTTTATGTTTCAATTTTTGTGTCTAGGCTCTAAAATCCTGGAAGATGCTGTACGAAGGTTTGGTTCTTTGGCATTTTTTCAGTTTTATGAGAATCCACAGTATCTTTCCTATAAACATTCCCTACTTGTTTTATTTTTGGTTCAGGAAGTTCAAGTTATATTTCTATCACTTTCAAGCAAAGGAATCCTGACATATCTGTATATTCAATATAATTGTGTATTGTATATGTTTATGAAAATGTGTATTTAAATCCGGTAAATTTTTAAAAGTCCAGCATTTTTAAAGACCAAGTTGATGAATTTTAATTAGATAATAAGGCATTTTGGATTATGTGTCTTCAAGGAATATTTTGTAGAATATTTACTTGTCCTCAAAATCCCTGAAGACAAATTTTTATTTTACTTCATTTTGATAGCTGGTGAGAAAACAAGTCTCTAGGCACTTATTTGCCATTTATGCAGCAACATTCATTGAGAATTGCTTTATGCTAGGTACTGTTCTAGGTGATATAGTATTCAAAATAAAACAGGCATTATGCCTGTCTTCAGAGAGCTTACATTGTAGTTGTAGAAGGCAGACAGCAAAACATAATAAATAAAAAACTAAGAGTATGTAAGGAGGTGAAAAGGGCCATGGAGAAAATAAAATCACAAAGCAGGGAAGATAGGTAGAGGAACTAGGGTAGGGGTTACAATTTAAAATCAGATGGTCAGAGAGTCCTCAGTGAGTGGGTGAGTTTGAACAGACTTGAAAGAGATGAAGCAATGAGCCACGAGTAGGGTGACTATATAATTTATTATCCCAATTGAGACACGTTGAAGATTGTGCCTGTTATACTGGGGTAGCAGCACAGATGGGAACTGATACAGTTTGGCTCTGTGTCCCCACCCAAACATGATCTCCAACTGTAATTCCCATGTGTTGAGGGAGGAACCCAGTGGGCGGTGATTGGATCATGGGGGTGGTATCCCCCATGCTACTGTTCTTGCAATAGCGAGGGAGTTTTCATGAGAACTGATGGTTTAAAAATGGCAATGTACCTATGCAACAATCTTGCATGTTCTTCACATGTATCCCAAAACCTAAAATGCAATAAAAAAAAATGCTAAAAGAAAAAAAAATGGCAGTTTCCACTGAGTGCACTCTCTCTCCTGCCACCTTGTGAAGAAGGTGTCTGCTTCCCCTTTGCCTATGGCCACGACTGTAAGTTTCCTGAGGCCTTCCTAGCCATGTGGAACTGTGAGTCAGTTAAACTTTTTTTGTTTATAAATTGCCCAGTCTCAGGTAGTAACTTTATAGAAGGGCAAAAACAGACTAATACAGGGATTCTCTGTCAAAACCAGGATCTAGGCACACCCTAGCTATGTGGGATCTGGAAAAGAGCCTTTCATGTAGCAAAAAGAGCTATTGCAAAGGCCTTGAGGCAAGAGTGTGTTTGGCTGGTACAAGGTCCAGCAAGACCACTGTGGTTAAGGTCAATGAGCAAAAGAGAGGGAAGCAGGAAAAGAAGGAGGCCAGGCATTTCATTAGTGGCCCTGAAGGCCACAGTAAGGACTTTGATGTTGACTTTGAATGAAATGGAGAGTCACTGGAGGGATTTATCCAAGGAGTGATGTAACTTGACTTCTGTTCAAAAAGTATGGTAGAATGTAGGTGGCCTAGAATAAAAGTAGGAATTTCCTTTAGCAGCCATCATAATAAGCTAGGTGAGGAAAGATGGTGAATGTTACTGGGTGTGGGTGGTAGCAGAAGCAGTGGTCAGAAGTGGTCAGGTACTTGCTATATTTTAAAGGTAAAACCAATGGCATTTGCTGATGAATTTCAAGGTGGAGTGTAAGAAAGAGAGAGGAGTGAAGAATGACTAAGATGTTTGGCCTGAGCAACAGGAGGATGTAGTTGCTATTTCCTATGATGTTAGAGATCATCGATGGAGCAGGTTTTAGGGGAACTATTAGATGTGTTAAGACATGTCAATAGACATGAGATGTCTATGAAATAGCCAAAATAGTTCTCCTAAATAAAATTGAGATACTATCTTAAGAGAAAAAAGTCTTGAACAGATCAAGTCTGAGGACACAGCATTAATTACTTGTAGTTACAAATTACATGTAGTACCCAGAGGAAAAAAAATGAACTTTGTCTGTCATGACTTATTTTCAGTGAGCTTAAGCTAGGATTTTAATTGTGCTTCTTTTCTAAATTCTCCAAATCTGTTCTTTCAACAATTCAGCATATAATTTTCCTATAGTTTTAGTGGAACTACTTTTGCATGTCTTCTGATCTCCAACAGCTTCTTGCAGTGCTCTGGAGTGTATCTAATTGTTAACTTTTAGATAAAAATCTATGTGTTCTTTTAACACCCCCTCATTTTCAGCTTCTGTTTTCTTAAAGTTTCTTTTACCTTTTTTCATTTTCAAATCACTTATTCAGTTTTATTTTAAAAGTAATATGTGTGAATTGTAGAATATTTGGGAAACACATATGCACAGCAAGATTAAAATCCTACACCAAAAATAAAAACTGCTAACATTTCAGGGTATGTCCTTCTCACTATATATATACATATTTGTATATATATAGTTGCATATCTATGTATGTAAATCAAATGACATTATATTGTACATTCTGTTTTTGTAACTCACCATTTTTATATATAAGGTCATCTTGACATGAAGGCATAACAATCAGATAGTTTCAAGCTCTCTCTGTCTTCTGTTAACCTTATACCATCTGCCCTTGGCAGAGGGCTTTTTGCTTCCTTTTCTTTCTCCAATTAATTTTTTTTAAAAAGACAAATTTTTCTGGGCATTATTTTTTCACACATCTTCATTCAATCTAGAAATTTAGTCATTGTCCCAATTTCTAACAGCTTTAAGCCACTCTCTTACCTTCATTTGTCCATTGTGTGCCTATAGTGATCACTGCTGGTCGTGCATTATTGGACACTCATTCCCCTCTTCCTTCTTCCTAAAAGGACTCCTATTTGTTTTAATTATCCCCAGTCCAACCCTGCACCCCACTCCCTATACATGCAGCCATATGTCTAATCAATTCCATTTAAAACAATTAACATACAACGACTTTTTTGGTGTATAATACCACAAATTTTAACACGTGTAGATTCATGTCACCACCACTACAATCAAGATACAGAACAATTATGTCACCTCAAAACACATCACTATGCTATCTCTTTGTAGTTGCACGCTCCCTCCTTATCCCTAACTCCTGGGGACTACTGCTCTAGTTTTTACTACTATCATTTTATCTTTTTGAGGGTGTCATGTAAATGGAATCTACAGTGTATAACCTTTTGAGATTGGCCTCTTTCACTACATATAATGCCTGTGAAATATATCCAAGTTGTCGTGTGCATTAATATTTTATTTTTGCAGAGTAGTATTTTATTATAAATATGTACCACAGTTGTTTATTCATTTGTTGTTCATTTACGTATTGAAAGACATTTCAGTTGTATCTAATTTGGGGAATCAGGAATAGAGCTGCAGTAAACATTTGTGTGTGACTTTTTGCATGAACATTTTTTCTAGGGCAAAGACTCAGGAGTAGGATTACTGGCCTTATAATAAGTGTATATTTAACTTCATAAGAAGCTGCCAAACAGTCTCCCAGATTGGCTGAGTGAGTTTTTGTTGCCATCAGCAATTTATGAGAGTACCTGCTGCTCTGCATGTTCACCTGCTTGTGGTATTGTCATCAGTCTTTTCATTTTTTTTTTTTTTAAATGTAGTCATTCTCATAGGTGTGTACTGGTCTCTTGCCATGGTTTTAATTTGAATTACCCCAGTGGCTGATGATGTTTCACATATTTTATGCGCTTATTTGCTTTACATATGTCCTCTGTAAAGAAGTTCAAGTCTTTTGCTTATTTTTAATTGAGTTATTTTGTTACTGAGTTATAACAGTTCTTTATATATTCTGAGTACAAGTTCTTTGTCAGATATATGATTTAAATATACTTTCACCAATCTATAAAATATTCCATTATTATATTTCACCATTTTTTATAGAGCAAATTTTAAAAAAACATATGTTTAATTTATCAGTTTTTAAATAGATTATCTGTATGGTGTCATATCTGACATCTTTGCATAATCTTGGGTCATAAAGAATTTCTTTGACTTTCATTATCAAAGTTGCATTTTTGAGCTCTTCCTTCTCCACTGTCTCCCCAGCTATTTATAGTTCCCCGTGTTCCCTTTTTATGGTTGGAAAGCTGGGGTTTATTTACCTTGCTCTGCCACATTTCCAACTCCATGGCTAAACATCAAGAGGCAAGAGAGAAAAAAAAACTAGTGGGGGTTCTTGCCACCCTCTTAGGACCACAGCTCCTCTGCTCAGAGAAGAAATTTATGCCAGGAATATCTTAAAGTACAGTATTCTTTTTTCTATATTTTGTACAAGCTGTCTGTTTTGGGTGCTGTAGGTTCCTGCTGCCATGACTATTGGTACCAGTAGACTTTCCTGCTTCTTCAGTGGGAGGTTGTGGGCTGCTTCTTGAGACCTCTCCACCCACACCAATGTTCACACTTGGTTTTTGGGTTGTCTTGAGTTCAGGCAGTGAAAGACTAGAGGGGGAAAAAAAAAGATATCTCACTGCTGGTCAGAGGTGATTTGAATCCCATCTCATTTCCCAATCTGCCTGGTACTATTCACTTTAGGATGTGGAGAAATAGGAACACTTTTACACTGTAGGTGGGAATGTAAATTAGTTCAACCACTGTGGAAAACAGTGTGGCGATTCCTCAAGGATCTAGAAATAGAAATTCTATTTGACCCAGCAATCCCATTATTGGGTTATATCCAAAGGATTATAAATCATTCTATTATAAAGACACATGCACACATATGTTCATTGCAGCACTGTTAACAATAGCAAAGACCTGGAATCAACCCAGTGCCCATCGATGATAGACTGGACAAGGAAAATGTGGCACATATACACCATGGAATACTATGCATCCCTAAAAAATGATGAGTTTGTGTCCTTTGTAGGGACATGGATGAATCTGGAAACCATCATTCTCAGCAAACTGACACAGGAACAGAAAATCAAACACCGCATGTTCTCACTCATAGGTGAGTGTTGAACAATGAGAACACGTGGACACAAGGAGGGGAGCATCACACACTAGGGTATGTTAGGGGGGACTAGGGGAGGGACAATGTGGGGTAGGGAGTTGGGGAGGGATAACATGAGGAGAAATGCCAGATATAGATGATGGGGGGAAGGAGGCAGCAAACCACATTGCCATGTGCAACAATCCTATGCAACAATCCTGCATGTTCTGCACATGTACCCCAGAACCTAAAGTGTAATATATATATATATATATATATATATATATAACTCTGGTTAATGAGATATGAAAGAAATCCTAATGGGAGCAGTCTCTGCAAAGTTTTCTCACTACTTTTACTTCTGAATGCTATTATATCAAGATGTGACATCTGGGACTACTGCTGCCATTGTGTTACCAGCCTGGGGATAAAGGCAACACACAGATGGCAGAATAAAAACATGAAAAGAACCTGGTCTTTGATGACATGATTGAGTCTGCCCTACTTCAGGACTTCCTGCGATAAATGCTACTGGCTTTCCCCTTTAAGCTTTTTTGAGGTTTTGGGTTTGAAGCTTTTACTTGCTGCCAAAAGTATCTTAAAGTACAGTATTCTTTTTTCTACATTTTGTACAAGTTTCTTGTTTTTCTGAACTTCAGAGAGTTCCTTCTATTGTCATCTATTTTCTTTAAACCTGTGCTGTCCAGTTGTATGTGGTTCTTAAAACACTTAAAATGTGGCTATTCTGAATCAAAAAGTGCTGCAAAGTGCAAAATATATACCAGATGTTGAATAATTAGTTTTTAGAAAGAAGGCAAAATATATTGTTAATAATTTTTATATTTATTACATGTTGAAATAACAATATTTTGAAAATATTGGTTTAGTAATTATGCCATTAGCATAAATTTCATTTGTTTCCTCTTACTTTTTGAAATGTGACTACAAGTAAATTTAGTCACATATGTGACTCACATATTTCTATATAACAGCACTGCTTTTGAGAATTCTCGCTCTTCCTGTTCATTGTAATATTTTATATTTGCATTGTCAGACTGTTTTAAGAGCTTTACAACCATCTTGATTTATCTTTACTTTTAAAGGCCTCGTGGCTATTTTTTTCCTTTGAAATTGTTGAGTTCTCTTTTCCATGCACTAAATTGTTCTCAAATATGACAGACCTGAAGCCTGGAATTATTGTAAAAAATATTTTTAGCCTTACTCTCTGAAAACCTGATTAATTAGGTCACAGAGCCCAGGTTTCTGTATTTGTGTTTCTCACCCACTGACCAAGTATGTAGGGCATGTATAGCAAATAGTCCTGCCCTGCCTTCCCTCAGATATCTGTTTATGTAGGCTACATCATAATTTTCCATCATCTCACGTCATTCACTGAGCCTGGTATTTGGTGTAAGGCTCTATCACACTGTGCTATTGGATTTATGTTATTATCCATTGTTTGCAAATTGGTGTATAGATTTTAGAGACTATGGTGTTACTGCCCCCTACCTGGTGACTTTCTCATGTTGCCTATTGGATCTTTACCATCATTTTATGTTACCCTGACATACTTCATAACAGCAGCCTTCAACCTGAGGCACACATAACTCTAGAAGCAAATGAGCTTTCCCAAAGGACATTATATTAGAGTTGGGTATTGTAAATGATGCATTTAACAACGCTGCAAGTTCAGCTCCTAATAATGGCCTAACCATTCTTTTGGCTATTAATATCCACTGGACCCTCATTATAGATAAAAATAATAACCAATCATCCATGGCTACATGAACTAATTAAAAAGAGCACCATCATTTCAATAAGAGACAAATTCCAACTAAAATTTTACTTTTGTTTTCTAGTTATACTAATTTTAAATATATTTATGATTTGAATAATTAATAATTTTAGTGAAAGTTTAATCCAGAAGAAGCATTGCCATACTTAATGTTCCCATAAAATTTTTCAAAATTAAAAATTAACTTTATTTACTTATTTTATTGAAGACAATATGATAGGTTGATCAATAACATATTTTTAAGCATAACAATATATTAAATTAAAATCAAATTCTTTGGGGTTACGGAAATAAAAATGTAAGTTCAGAGAGAAAAAGGAATGATATAAAATCCTGACTGCCAACAAAGAACTTGTTGATAAAATTATTATGGTATTTAAATAGATTTCACTAACATTAAATATGTAGACACAATTCTATTTTTAAATGTCATTATTTAAAATACACAAGAAATTTACATCCTTTGTAACCATTTATACTTATATGAGAATTTTTAGATGTTAAGAATGTGAGAGGCATGTGAATAATTTTACAACATCTTTTATGGAGTGCAGGAAAAACTGATGCTCTAGAGTAAAAATTGTCAATTTATCTGGGCATTTTTTTTCCCCAGCTTATCCTATTCAATATAAATTTCTCTTAAAGAAATCAAATAATGTGTAGTCCATATCTCACCAGCTGTGTGACATAAATACATTCCTGACTCACCATACCCATGGCTTAGAAATCCAGTCACATTCTTTCATTATATATCTATGTCTGTGTGTATTTATGTGTGTGTGTATATATATCTCTACATATATATATCTATCTACATATATATGTGTATATATATCTGTGTATATATATCTCTACATATATCATATATACCTCTCCGTCTCTCTACATAGGTGGATTGGTAGATAGAGAGATATAGATATACATATACATATACATATACATATGAGTGAATAGCTGGAGAAATGGAGGCTCTCTACCTACCCATCTCTCCAGCTACTCACTTCCTACATACTACTTTTCCTCCAAATTGTCAACCTTCAAAGGGAAAAACAATAAAAACAATCTAACATCTTACAGTCCTACAAGGCTATAAATCCTTCAATTTTCTCTCTAAGGTTTCATAGTCCTTCTAGAAGTTTCTTGTTTTCTCTGTGGGAATTTTCCATTCTCTGGTTCCAACCAGAAGCAGCAGAATATTGTTTTATTTACAAAAGGTTCACCTTTACTTATACAAGTGTTTATACATCTATGTACATAAAAATATGTAATTTAATTTTCAAAGTTATAAACTATCAAACTATAAGTCTATAAAGACAAGAAGCATATATGTGAATATATGTATGTATGTATGCACACACACACACACACACACACATATTCAAAATATTTTTCCCACATCATATTCCTTTATCCAGGAAATCATTTAAAAAATTTTCAATATACTTAAGTTCATTCACATATACATGTATTTACTGAAGGAATGTTCATACAACTGGGAGTATAGTATATATTCTGTTGATCTATCTTGTTATTCTAACTACAACAATGTACAAAGTAGTGTATTATATTTAACTATGCCCTATTATGGCCATGTAGGAGGTTTACAATGGTCAGGCTCTTTCTTAGTCACAAACAATGTTGTGACAAACATTCTTGTTAATATATCTTTGTGCTCATGTTTAATTGTTTCTCAAGGAGGGATATCTATAAATGGGATTATTTGATCAATGACTCTATGTTTTCACCTTTAATTGATATTGTCCTCGAAAAAATAGTGCCATATTATGTTCAGATAACAATGAAAAAAATTCCCTACACTTTCAGCAAAAATGCATATAATAACTCCCAAAATGTGCCAACCAAATAGAGAAAGACTGAATTCTTGTAGACATTTTACTTTTCCATCTTTGACTTCTGATGCATTACTTGTGAGAAGTGACATGCACTTATTTTGAGTTTCAGTAATATTGAGTTACTTTTCTTTCTCCTGTAGGCCATATTTATCTACTCAGTATTATTTGGACATGACATTTGATTCCCCTCTGACTCCTAAGAAGCATGTTTTCCAGTTTTCCATTTGGATCATTTCCACTTTTCTATTTTTTTCTTCATCTTTCTTGATCAGCAGTATAGAGAGGTCTTCTTGGGCCTGTTCGCCTTCTCCACAAGCAGCTGACTTGTTTAACATAAATAGCTCAATATTGCTTCTGGTAAGGACACAAACTGAGGACACTCCCTGAAGGGCCAAAGGAATAATCACCTCACCTTCTGTTCCTCTTGCTTTTGGTTAGTTCTAATACTTTGTTATTAAGTGTTGGAAAAGTCATTTTCTTCTTCATATAAGGTGGTGCTTTTGATACTTTCCCACCATATTGTTCCTATAAGCACAGAAGAGTGAACTTGCAAATAATGTTATGTTTTTCTTATTCTGAACCTCTGAGTAAATTAAAGGTGCAGAAATATTTGTCATTTTCTTCTGTCAGTTCTTTTATTCTCTGACACAGAATATCCTGGGTAAGAAAAACTGTATTAAGTTGGGTGAAGATCAAAATCATGATTAATTCAATTCAACTTTACAAAAATGTATATATTGCATACTAAAGCTCAATTTAGCAATTACAATAATCCTTCAGTATCCATGGGGTATTAATTCCAGGACCCCACAGAAACCAAAATCCATGGGTTCTCAAGTCCCTTACATAAAATGGTATAGTATTTGTATGTATCCTGTGTATATCATCTCATATACATTAAAGGATATCTAGATTACTTATAATACCTAATACAATATAAATGTCATGTAAATAGTTGTTATACTGCATTGTTTAGGAAATGAGAAAAAATCTGTACATAGTACAGATGTAAATATTAATTAAAAATATTTTTGACCTTCTGTATGGTTGAATCCATGGATGTGGAACTCATGGATACGGAGGGCTGACTGTATATGGGAATTTGGGGGAAAGTTTTGACCTTTGACATCACAGAGCCCCTGGAAGAGTCTCAGGAACCTCTATTGGTCCATGGACAATACTTTGAGTACTTCTAATCTAGAACAGTGGATCTCCATCTGTCTGAACATTATGGGTACTCTGAGCCTCAGACCCAGAAATTTTGATTCAATTAGTTGGGATAGGCCTAGCCATTAATATTTTATAAAAATTCTCTAGGTTAATTTAACCTGCAGCTGGAGTTCAAAATCACTGCTGTAGAACATTGCATAGTGTTTTTCATTATAGATACCTAAATATTTTGGGATTGTACTCAAATATCTCAAAGTGCAAAAACATTTAAAATACAATAAGGTTATCACAATATTGGGCTATAATGTGTAGATTAGGGTTATTTTGTGTGGAGACTGAGCCATAGCAATTTCAAGACCCTCTTTCTCGGAAATACTGACACCAGAATGGTATTTTGGAATTTCATTTGCATTAAGTATAGACCACTAGTTTATCTAGCAATCTATCTATTCATTTATCTATCTGTCTGTCTGTCTATCTATCATCTTTTTATTTATCATCTATAAATCTGTCATATCTATCATTGATGTGTCAATCATCTGTCTCTGTATGTATGTGTGTATGTGTATGTGTGTATATATGTATGCACGTATATAGCTAATGAAATAGAATATTTAAATTTAATGATGAAGTGTTTATTCATATGTGTTTTCACATACATTTTAAAAAAGAATCAATATTACAAATGCTTTTTCTAACTCATTGTGAAACTCCCTTCTACATTTTCTGAGACTAACCCATTTCAGAGGATAAATCACTGGAAACAGAACATCAGAGAAGAGTAAGGAGGACAAAAACGGAAGGTTGAGAATTTACTGATTGTGTAGTAGATTTTCCAGCTCTTGAGTACAGAAGAAGGGCAGAATTGCTATGGAGTCCTCTTGTTGTCATGTCTTCTATGCAAACCCGATTGAGCTGTGAGAATTTCAAGAGCAAAGACAGAACCAGAAGTGTAATTCTTGAAGAGAGCAAAATTAAGGTGAAAATTCTTATAATTAATGCTTTTGCCTTGGCAGATGTGAAACCTATGCAGTTTCCTAAAAAACTAAACAGTTTACACATTTGAAACCCCTATTGATAGATCCTAATGTTCTTATTTATTACATTGTTGGTAATTCTTTGGTTTTAAAAATAAAACATAGATTCTCTAATGGGTTCACTTATAATAAGTTTAACATTAATGGATACAAAGGGTGTTGAGCTCTGGTTTTCATTATTATTTTTAATCAAAAGAAAATCATAATGTATCCTAAGCCTAAATATAAAAGACATAACTATAACACATCTAGAAAAAAGCCTAGGAGTATATCTTCCTGACCTTGGGGTAGGCAAAAATTTCACGGAAGACAAAAATAGCTAATAGCAAAACTTAAAAAAATGATAGATTAGATCTTATTAAAATGAAAACACTGATCTTCAAAGACATTCTTAAGTAAAACAAAAAAGTAAGCCATGAATTGAGAGGTAATTTTTAATAATGTGTGTACTTGACAAAGAATTTTATCCGTAATATATAAACTCAGTCATAAGAAGAGAAACAACCCAATTAAAAGTGAGCAGATTTTAGCATATGCATCACAAAAGAAAATATGTGAGCTGGGCATGGTGGCATGTACCTGTAATCCAGTTACTCTGGAGTCTGAGGCAGGCAGGTTGGTTGCACCCTGAAGTTTCAGATCAGCCTGGGCAATATAGTGAGAACTCTCAAAAAATAAAAAAGACACGAAAGCTGGTAAGCACATACAAAGATGTGCAACATTATTAGTCATCAGGAAAATGTAATTTAGAACCACTTGATACACAACTGTACACACACCAGATTGGCTACAATAAAAAGAATAAGCAACTATTAGCAAGAATGCAACTGGAACTCTCATGTATGGTTGATGGGAATGTAAAATACTCTAGCATTTATAAAGTTAAACAAATATACACTTACCCTTAGATTCAGTCATTCCACTTCTAGTTATTTACCCAAGAGAAATGAAAGCATATGATGGCATGCAGAGACTCATATTAGCTTTATTTGTAATAGTTCAAAACTGCAAATGAGTCAAACATTCAAGAACAGGTAAATGAATGAACAAAATATAATATCTCTTATAAAACTTATATAACAGAAAGCCTATTACTCACCAATAAAAATAAACGGATAAACACAACTGCATGGATAATATAAAAAAATTATGCTGAAGAATTTAAAGAAGCCAGATGACAAAAGAATATACACTTTTTGCTTTCACTTAAGTACAATTCTATAACAGATGAAACTATAGTGATAAAAAGCAAAATAATTTGCCTGGGGCTGCGGATCAGAGCAAGAGGCCAAGGGAACTTTTTAGGGTGATGGAAATGTTATGCTACTTGATTATGACGATGGTCACACAGGGCTGAATTCATTTGTCAACATGGTATTAAACTTATACTTAAAATGAGTGTTTTTTATTGCACATAAATCAGTTTCAATGTAAAATATACATGTTGCTATAGGTAATAATTATTATAGAAGTTTGGAGATGAGAGAGATTATTAAGGGCTGACAGTGTAGAATGTAGAAATGTCAGTTCTGGCCGAACACTATGAAAAGCTGCTGAAGGCAGTAGGAGGATCACACTGGCTTCAGAGTCAGATAAACCAGATTTGAGGATGCTTCCTTTTATCTAAATTTTAGTACAGATTGGAAGAGGCTGAAAGATGTGTTTCTCTGTATGATAAAGGTCAGAGAGTAATCAGGAACCAGATAAAAAGAGAACTCATTGTGTATAGTCAGAAGGCAACTTAAAAAAAACTTTCTATTAAGTTGCAAACAGACTCTTAGTGGATGCTCAGAGAATGTTTGGCATTAAGCTGCTTTGAAATGCTATCAGAGGCTTCTCAGTCTCAGAAAGGCTTCAGAGTAGACCTGAGGATTTCTTTCCCTTTGGCCAGAGAAAAGGCCAGAGATAGTCTCACAGCCTAATGTTAAAGCTAAAAGTGTATGCTACTGTTTTCACTTCTTTCACTTTTACCCAAAATGGTGTGTAACTTTCAATATAATTTGCAGATGTATAATTGTTTGATTTTTATTGCATACTTTAAAGCAATTTATTTAGAGCATAAGATTGCTCAGATTATCTCATTCTTCCTCTGGAAAGCCACTTTTTGGTCTTTCTTATTTATTTAACTTTTTATTTTGAGATCATTGAGATAAATATGCAATTACAAGAAGTAATACAGAAAGATTCTGTATATCTATCACCCAGTTTCTCCCAATGCTAACATCATTTTGTATAACTATAGTATAATATCACAGTGAGAAAACTGACATTGATTATAATCCATTTACCTTATTCAGATTTCACCAGTTTTACATACATTCGAGTGAATATATATGTTCTATACAATTTTATCACATGTGTAGATTCATATGACTACCAACAGAGTCAAGATACAGAATAGTCCCATCACCATAAGGTTCCCTTACATTGCCCTTATTAAATAACACTCTTCCAGCCCTCTCACCCTTACTGTATATACTGCCTGATAACCACTAATCATTTTCCCACTTCTATAATTTTATCATTTAATAAATATTGCAGAAATAGAATCAGAGTACATAACCTTTTGGAATTGGCTTTTTTTTCTCTCAGCACAATTACCTGGAGATGCATTCAAGTTATTATGTGTATCAACAGTTCATTCCTTTTTATTGCTGAATTCTATTTCATGGTAGATACAGATGCACCATAGTTTGTTTAACCATTCACCCATTGTAGGACATCTGAGATGTTTCCAATTTTTGGCTACTATGAAAAATGCTATTATGAACATTCATATATAGGTTTTATTGTAAACAAAAATTTTTATTTCTCTGGGATAAATGCTGATGAGTAGAATTGCTGGGATGTATGGTAACTCCATGCTTAGTTTGTAAAGAAAACTGAAATGGTTTCCCAGTGTGGCTGTACCTCTTTATGTTTTTTACTAGCAATGCATGAATGATTCAATTCCTTTACATCCTTGCCGATATTTGGTGGTGTTACTATTTTTTAAACATTTTAACCATTCTGATAGGTACATAGTGATAGCTAATTGTTGCTTAATTCACATTTCCCTAATGGTTTATGAAGTTGATATCTTTTTACATGCATTTTTGCCATCTGTATATCCTCTTTAGTGACATGTTTGCTCATATCAATTTCTAATTGAATTATTTCATTTTTACTACTGAGTATTGAAAATTGTTTATATATTCTAGATACTAGTCCTTTGTCAGTTATGTGGCTTGCAAAAACTATATTCTTTTAGTCTGTACCTTGTCTTTTTTTATCCTCTGAACAAAGTATTTTGCAGAACAGAAGTTTTAAATTTTAATGAAGTCTAGTTTATCAACTTTTCCTTTAATGAATTATGCCTTCGATGTCATCTAAGAATTATTTGCCTCGACCTAGATCCTGAAGACTTTCTTCTATTTTTGTAAAATTTGTTTTATATTTTACATTTAAGTCTATTACCAGTTTTGGTTTAGATTTTGTGTAAGATGTGAGGTTAAGGTTGATATTCTTTCTTTTTGCCTATGGGTGCTCACTGCTCCAACATCATTTGTTAAAAGGCTTTTCTTCCTTCATTGAATTAGTTTTGCACTTCTATCACAAATCAATTGGAAAACAATCAGTTAGAAATATTTACATGGGTCTATTTCTGTGTTTTCTTTTCTGTTCCATTGATCTGAGTTCATGTCTTGGCAAATACTGCACAATCTTGATTATTGTTGCTGTACTGTAAACCTTAATATCAGGTAGAGTGATTCTTCTTACTTTCTTCTTCTTTTTAGATTATCTTAGATATTCCAAGGTTAGTGTAATTCATATAGATTTCATAGTAGGCTACCCAATGCCTTTAAAAAACTGCCTTGAATTTTGATAAGAATTGTCTTATACTTAGAGATCCATTTGAGGAAAATTGACATTTTTGCTACACTGAGTCTTCTGACTTCTGAATATAGTACGTCTCTTTGCTTATTTGTCATCACTCACTTCTTTCATCAGCATTTGCAGTGTTCAGCATCAGATGGTATACATTTCCTGCTAATATTTCATTTTCCTTGGGTTGATTATAAATATGTTTTAATTTTGTTTTTTATATGTTTATTGTTACTACAGTAATTCTCATGTAATACCATTGGTAGGTTCTTAGAAACCGTAATTTTAAGTGGCATGATGTATGGCAGGTCCTGGAATAATGTAGTTTTGCTCAACATCATTTTGTTATAACTTTGATGATGAAAAATTGGGTTTAGTTTTATGTTGTTTTGCTTAAAATCAGTTTCCAAGAATCTATTGATGGTATTAAGGAGAGGACTTACTGTGCATAGAAATGACATTGGTTTTCATCTCGATCTTATATCCTGTGATCTTGCTGAAATCACTTTTTAGGTTTTCTGAGTTTTATTTTTGTATAATCCATGGGATTTGCTAAATAGATGATCATGTCATCTGCAAACAGGGACAGTTTTATTTCTTCCTTTTGAAACTATGCATTTTATTTCTTTTCTTTTTCTGCTTCCCACTCCCCCATTTCAGTGGCTAGAACTTCTAGTACTGTGTTGAATAGGAGTGGTGAGAACTGAATCTTTGCCTTGTTCCCTATCTTAGAGGAAAGCGTTCTGTCTTTCACCATTAAGAATGACAGCTGTAGGTTTTTAAAAAAATGAACTTTATTTTTTACTGCAATTTTAGGCTCACAGAAAATTGAGTAGAAGGTGCGGAAATTGCTCACATATCTCCTTTCCCCACACATGTATAGCTTCCCTCCTTATCAACATTCCCCACCAGAGTGGTATATTTGTTGTAATTGATGAAAATACTCAAGGTTTTTAAAGATACTCTTCATTAGTTTGAAGTAATTCCTATCTATTCCTAACTTGCTGAGAGTTTTTAATTACAAATGAATATTGAATTTTATCAAATGCTTTTTCTGCATTAATTGATATAATCATCTTCTTTAGCCTGCCAATTCTTCCTCCTTATTCTGTTTATTTGGGGGCTTATGATGATGAGGCTTGCTATGAAAATTGAGTCTTGGTAAAAAGCCAGGTGTCCGTCATGAAGTATTACAAATGAAATCCAAAGGAACGGATTCATAGTACATAGTACAGGAATTCCCTATGGTACATTAAAGTTGAGTGGCAGTCAGTGGAATTAAGTATGAATTCTTAATAGTACAGAAAAGGATACATGTATGTTGGGTTCTGGAGCAAAGAGAAATGTATTGCCTAATGAGAAAAAAAAGCCACTATTTTCTAGGATTAACATGCCTTAAGCATAGTGACCTCATTTCAATAACTAGTACTGTATAATAATGCTTCTTCAACTTTACAGGGACCTACAATCTATTCATTATATTTCATTTTCTTTGTTTTTAACCTTCCACCCCTCTTAGCCCTACTTCCCTTCTTATCCAGTTTTGATTGTGGTCCATGTTTATAATTGCTCCCCTGCCAATATCCTTTATGTCCCTTGTCCCACTCTTCCCTGGTTGCAGTTGTTTGACTCTCAATCCTATTAAAATCCCCCTCTCCAACTACTCCAGGCCCACACACACATGCAAAAAGTGGCCCCGGAAAAACTTCAAATTTGTGACCACTAGTATCATATGAGCATTTAGGCCCAATATTCCTAAGGCCCAGCATTTTCATTATCTATGTTCTATTTAGTCTTCCTCTTAGATTAGTATATTCTTTTCCTTTTTTTCCCCCAAACCTGTAACACCTTCTTCCTTATTTTCATTCAGCTGATGGTCTTGCTTCCCACTTTATTGAGAAAATAGAAACAATTAAAAAGAAAAGAATTTTTGTAAACACCCACTACCACAGGTACCCACTTAACCATCTTCCTACTGGTTCCTACAGATGAATTGTCTGACTTCAAACAAAGACCCATGCCTTTTCTTCTAGAACCCATCAATCTCACCCATTATAGGATAAAATTCCAACAAATCCCTTTCTTTCCTACATCATCAATATTTTCTGATGAGTAGATCACTTCCATTAGCATATAAACATGCTACAGTTAACTCTCACCCATCTAAAAATGATGTCCTTTTTTCTACCACTTTTTAAAGAAAAGCCCTTGGAAATACTTGTCTGTACTCTCCACGTACTACTGCTCTTTTCCCATTCACTCTTGAACCTTTTCCATTAGGCTTTTTCCTCCACTGAGCCTGTTCATGTGAAGGTCACTAATGGCTTGCACAATGCCACCAAATATAATGATGAATTCTTGGACCACATATTCTTGACTATTAGCAATACTGACATAAAAATCTTGATCTTCCCCTCAAATCTGCGCCTCTCTAAGCTTTTGCCATCTTAATAAATTGTGAACTGGGTTCACCAATAACCAATCTCAAGAGAGGACTTCCAATCTGTGAAGGACAGCAGAGATCATCACTGTGCCAACCACGAAGAACAGGAGTCTGAACACCTCTGTCCACTGCATCCTCAGCTGCAGTGTTACCAATTCCCTGAGACCATGAGAAAGAAAATACTCATATGCAACGTGTTATATGGAGCAAGTTAATTAATTACAGATAGAATGAAAGAAACAAAACAAAAAAGCTGGTGATTCATTGTGAGTAGGTTCCCCAACGTTTGACAAAGCCGCCTCAAGCAGATGGAGTCTTGGTTGTGCTTGCTTCAGTTGAAGCACAGCTGAGGAACCTGGAAAGGCAGCCTGCCCTCCCCTGCAGGGGAACTGTGACCCAGTGGATAAGCTTGGAAAGTAATCCTGCTTCCCAGGAGAGAAGAACAATCTATGAGCTATCCCTGGCAGTTCCTCTTTGACTCGAGATGTTACATTCCCTAGGAAGTACAGGAATAAGGTCCAGGCTGTTTCAGGCAGTTCCTCCCTATCTCAGAACATTGCATTACCAGTACATTCTATAGTTATTCTTGGTAACTATCAACAAAAAAGAGGGAGAACTGGGTAGGTCCAGGGCTGTTCAAGGAACTTTCCTGTGATAAATGTCAACTTCATCCATCTAGCTGCTCAGATCAAACATCCTGATATCAACCTTGAGGTTTCTCACCTACACGCCATGCATAATCCTTCAGCAAAACCAAATCACTTCTCACCACCCCTCTGCTACTATCCTTATCCAAGATACAATCATCTCTTGCATGGATTATTTGAATTACCCTAAAACTGTTGTTTTTCCTTTTTATCTTTCAGTGAATTTTCATCGAATCTACCAGGACTTTTCTAAAACCTACAATAGATCATGCCATTCCTCAGGTCAAAAGTTGACCATCTATCAACTTTCATTACTAATTTTTTTAAAAATGGTCTGTCTCTCCTATTAGAATGCAAGCTCCACAAGATCAGGAATTTAAATCTGTTTTGTTCACTATGCCAATAACGGTACCTTACACACAGTTGTTGCTTAAGAAATATTTGTTGAATGAATGAATAGCAGAGATAACAATCTTTGGACAAGTTTCCAAAGAGAAGCCTTATGATCTAATACTGGCATTAGTTACCATGTTGAAAAGGGATTGCTGTAAATTGAGGAACACATCCTAGCCCCTTCCTTTGGTACCCAGAATATCTAGGGAGAGCTGCAGTCCTTTGAGAGGTGTGGAGAAGATCCTGGGCCAGAAGAACAGACCCAGGCTCTCATCAGCACAGAGATGAAGCTTACCGAGAATGGCTCCACTGGATGACAGCAAATAGCACTCATACCAGCTATGCCTGAACATGGCATCATGTGCAATGACCAGTAACTGTGGTATACAGTTCTAGTTCCAATAGTTTTTGATTGTAGGGGTCTCAGAGGGAATTAAGACATCGAGAATCATTTCCATAAGGCCACAAATAGTACTGCCAAGTGGCTTAATATTTTTATCATCTTCGTTGCCATCTTTATGATTATCCTTCATAATTATTGTAGTGATTATAAGGAGGAAAGCACCAGGCTATCTAACACAGGTTGAATATCCTTAATCCAAAAATCTGAAAGCTGATGTTCCAAAATCCAAAACTTTTTGAATGCCAACATGATGTACTCCAGATAACAAGTGGAAAATTCCACAACTGGCCTAAGGTAATGGGTCACAGTCAAACAATCAAAACTTTGCTTCATGTACAAAACTGCTAAAAGTATTACATTATCTTCAGGATGTGGTGTTTAAAGAGTATATAAAACATAAATGAATTTTGTGTTAGACTTGGGTCCCACCCCTAAGATATCTAAGATATATGCAAATATTCCAAAATCTGAAATCCAAAACACTCTTGAACCAAGCATTTCAAATAAGGAATCTTTGATATTTCCCAAGTTTCTGTGAGTCAGATTCAGGTAAGAGAGCTAAAATATCTCCCCCAATGTAACTTGGGGTCAGTGTTTCTCAGATGCTTTAGATGGATGATTATTGCTGGAGATTTTAGACAATGTGGTGGTTGTCTTCTTTCCACCTCCCCTTTTATTCCTAAAGAATGGTAGTCAAGGTAATTTGAATTCAGATCTTCTAAAGTTCCTTCTCTTTTAATAACTTCACACATTCCTGAAAAGTGCTGTTTAGAGTGACAGACTGTTGCAAAGCCCTGACTTAATGCAGAGGAAGATGGCTTAGAAAATTAAAAAGTTTTAAAAGGGGAACGTTTACATCCTGATTCTCTTTCTTTTCATGTTTCAAGTGAGGAGTTTGAGTACTTTAGATTATAGGGGCAAGAAAAATTGCTGGACAATTTTAAGAACAGTTTAAATCTCTGATCCAAAGAAGGGAAAACAGTGATAAAGAGGAAGAGGGAGGAGAGACACCTGGGAAGAAGATGAGGGTGAAGAACGGTAAATATGTGGTTATTCTTTTCTCTTGTTTCACCAGATGCTACTTAACCTGTTTGTCGGGGGATGAACAGGATGAGGCAAAGTACTTTATGTTCATAATAGGTTCTTCCAGTAGGGTGAATGCAACTTCCAAAAATAAAGGAGAGTAGGAAGGAAAACAAGAAGAAAAGGAAAAAAAAAATAAAAGTAGTGCAGAAAGTATTCTCAAGTATCTTTTGCTGTGTTTAACATGGGTACACGGACTATGTGAAGGGAAAATGTGAACAGGCAAAGCTGGTGTCTACAGGATGCCAGCAGAGTAGATAAACCCCAAACAGTAAAAAACGTTTTAAAGAAACTGGTTTGTTGATGTTATGTAATTAGTTCATCTTCTTTTCGATTTTATTGATGCTATCATTAGCTTCCCATTAATGTCCCTTGCTCGGCTTGTATAACTAGAGCTGCACAGTCAGAGCTTTAAAAAGAATTAACGAGAATAAAGTTGCTTTTGTTCTGATTTTTCATTTTCAAATAATTTCAAACTTGCAGAAAATTTGCATGAATGAATTTAATAAATTTACATGAATAGTATGGTGGACTCCTGAGTATACTTCTCCCAGAAATTTGATTCAAGTTTTGCCTGTTGTTCTCATAATGTCCTTAGAGTAAAAAGGTCCAGCTCAGGGGAGCACATTTGACTCAGTTGTCTGTCATGTCTCTCTGTCTTCCTTTAGTCTGAATGAGTTCTGCAATCTCTACTTGACTTTCGTGACCTTGACATTTTCGAAGGTCAGTTATTTCATAGACATTCTCCAGATTTCTGTTGGTTGATGTTTCCTCTTGATTATAACCAGCTTATAAATTTTAGAGAAGTGATGTTGTGTTTTTCTCATTACATTTCTTTAGGTGACATATGATATTAATTTGTCTCATTACTGAGAGTGTTAACTTTGATCACTTAATTCAGATAGTGTTTCTTAGGTTTCTCCACTATAACATTAACTTTTTCTCCCTTTGTAATTAAATATTTTGTAGAAAGATACTTTGAAACTATGTAAAATTCTGTTTCTCATCTTACTTTCATCCACTAATTTTAGCATTCATTGATGTCTTACTTGAACTCCTTTTGCATTTATTATTTGGCATTCTAATGTAAGAAAGAATCTCTTACCCAAACTCTTACCCATTTATCTTCTTCCCATGTATCTATTTACTTATTATATAATTGTGGATTCATGGGTTCCTCTTTCATTCAGTGGATTATAGTCCATTACTTGCATTACTTATTTTTATGCTTAAATTGTTCCAGATTTGTTAAGCAGGAGCTCCTTCAAGGTGGCTCCTGGATCCTTTGGTCATGTTCCAATTGTTTTTCTGAGAAATTTCTTACCTTCTGGCCCAACGACATGTTCAAAGCTCCTTATTCTTTCTGTGCTCTACTTTTAGAGTCTCAATAAACTCTTGTTTCTTATAGTGGAAAGATGCATTTAGAAATCAAGACTAGGCATTAAATTTGCTCACTGCTGCTCAGGTGTTGTTGCTCCCAGGTCCCTTCAATGGATACACACAGCCACACCCTTAAATCCGTGTTTATTTACATGTCATATGTACTTATATATCCACTCTTCCAATTCCAATCTAATACCACAGCATTCATTTCAACTTTTCCTCTTTCCATGTTTGTACTTTCTCCAGCACTAGGAGAGTGGATTCCCTGTGTGGAGCCTAGCATCTGATTCTACCAGGCCTCTGCCCTGTTTAGCAGCCCTCCCTCCATAGACCCTGACTCCTGTCAAACTGCCTTCATGCCCACTCCAGCTCATACTTTGTGTGGACTCTGACACTCACTGGATACCCTTTCACTGGGAAGAAAGAAAGGCAAGCAGTGGCATTATTTTCTAACTGGCCTTTCTGCACTGGCTGGCTGTTTAGGCATCATGTAAACATAGTAGTGAATTGGTAGCAGTGTTCTTAAAACAGCAGAGTTACAACATGTCAGTGTTTTATTCATTCAAATTCAACTTAATTAAAATACTGAAAATATTGTAAGATGGCACATATCTTCTAGGCCCATCTGTATATACATGTCGCTGTACAGGAATGGATCCACAGAATCATGGTTTCTTGCAATGTGTGAACAGTTTAGGAATTTTTTTCAAGTGCAAATTTGACATTAGATGATTCTTACCTTATATGTTGATTTCAAAATCTATCTCTTCTGTCAAATATGACTCTATTGTATAGCCTAAATTGTCTCAACATCTAGCCAACTTCTTTCTTCAGGAGTATCATCATTTGTTTTCCAAAAAGGAAGCTGAGAGGATCCCACACTGATTCTAGAACATATTACTGACCCAATTCAGGAAAAATAATATAGTTTTTCTTTGGTAGGTAATCCTCTCTAAAATGTAGACTAATGCTCTGGTGACAAGTTTCTAGGCTAGAGCTAGGGAAGAGTAGGGCTTGGCTGTGGGACCAACTCCAATAGAGTGGCTCACTGGGGCAAGTCACAGGAGGCCAAGCTGAAGAGCACCTTTATCAGGCATGAAGCCAAAAGAGTGTAAGCTTTAAACCAGAGAAGGGAGTAGTAAGGGCCATGAAAGTGATGATAAGTACCACCAAATGGAGCCTCCATTCATTCAAAATATGCTTATGAAGGAGAGTATGTCCCAGAATCTTTGCTTGCTCTGTGGATACAGAAATGAATATATGTGTTTTCTGCCTGGAAGAAACTTTCATTCTAGTAGAAGAGAATCATGCCAACAGTCACACGTATCTCAAAAGTCTTGCTACAGTCTTTAGATTTGTGAATTTTGACAGCATTTTCTCAATTACTTTCCATAAGGCTTATACCAAGTTACAGAGTTGGAAGTCACTTCTAAATGCTATTTTTAACACCACTTTCATACAATATTTTATGTATTTGAAAGGCATGGTTTGAGAAAGATTTAGATTAAAATTTTAGATATTTCCCCCCTTTCTTTCATTTCTTGAGATGTTAAATAAGTATTAAAAAAGTAGATAATGATTTTCTGAGAAAAAGTCAAAGTGCCTACGGGTTGTATGTTCCCAGATCTTGATGGTACTGGACTGGACTCCAAAGGGTACAGAAAATTATCTTTCAGTTAAAGCATTAACTTATCATTTTGTTTAGTGTTCATTTGTTCATTTACCATACAATTTTGGAATAGCTTTTGAGTAAATGAAAGTTATTAAGCTTAGTGTAAAGTTATCTGGACTTTACAAAACCAGGCATATAGCAAACTTTTCTGCAGGAGGTAATGTGGCTGGCAGAGACCTATTTTGAGGATTTAGAAAAATGATAGATTACTCTTAGTGATTATACATAATAAGCAATGCTATCTGTGATATTTACCTACTGCAGACTTCTGGCTTTCGAAAATGGAATTTGGCTCCTTTCTCTTTACTTTTAGATACTTATTGTTTATTAGTGAGCTCTCTTTTATAGTTGCTAGTGGACCTTCTTTTGCTGCTGACATACTTTCAGTTCTATAGAGTTTGTGGGCAAAATGGTATTAGAAAAGCAAGTAAATCATCATGATGTTCTATATATTACCTTGGCAAATAATTCTTTGGGCAAGAGCTCTAGACTAATAAATGAGAGCATGTGGATAATTTAGAATTGTTTCTTTTTTAGAATCAATAGCCTGGGAATTGAAAAATTCAAAGTGCTTTGTCATGGCATTATTGTTTGAATTAATTTTTTACAAAACAATTTCAGTTCATTTGGAACTGGCTCTGTGTCTCTTCAATTTGCACTCCTGAGAAAGAACTGAAGGATACTGAACTTTGAAAAAAATTTAATAAAGTTAGTTTACAATGGAACACTAGAAGATAAACTTCTTCAGCCTAATTCTTTTGGAATTGTGGGAACAGACAGGGGTGAAGGTCAGCAGCTGTCCATCCATCTGCAGAGCAGAAGCTCCCCTCTCAGGCTGGCAGTAGCAGGCAAAGGCTGGTGAAGCGAGACTGAGGTCAAGACTACAATTCGTTCTCTTGTTTTAATGCAATTTCAACTAGCTAATAGGTTTAAGGTGTTTCAGGAGCATTAACATTTTGAGCCTTAGGCAATCAGATGTGAAGGCTCATTCTGTTTGATTCATAATGTGGATTATATTTTATAATGTTGCTAGGAGTTGATTATTTGCACATCTTAGAAGGTATAGCTCCTGCTCTGAATATTTAAAAGGAAACTGCTATAGAACATTGAACATTAAACAGAAAGCGACTATAGGTAAATCTCATAGAAATAAAAAAATTTCTATAATCACAGTGTTAGCATTAAATGTTTGGATGATTATCACATAAGTTTAATTTTACTGTCTTGGTAACCACTGAAAATGGAGGAGTGGCACAAGGAACCATTGGTGCATTTTATAATACTGCAGGTTAGCATAGTGATAAATGCTTTATTCAGACCATCTAGAAACATACACATTCCTCCCTCATCTACTTGCAACTATATCTTTACAGATAAATATAAAGACATATACATACCCAAATAAGATACAATGGTCACAAAAAGTGTTTGTAAACATTAATGTTGACTTGTGGACATACATTGATTTGAAACAAATCCTTTACTCTAAATAGCTTTGATTTTCTGTCTAGAAAATGAAGAGAACATTAATAGCCATCACTTATGAAATTCTCAGAAATGTCAAGAAAATCTTTAGTGCAGTCTCATTTTAAGAAAAATTGAAGAGACATCATCAAAATCTTTTTATATTAAAAAGGCTATTGGTAGATAATGTAACCCAATCATTTAGGATCTGCTTAATTTGAAATATGTAACAGAGTAAAGGTAAAATACGTTTTGCTTCTTGTAACTTGTTTAAAAAACCCCATATAGTTAATAATAATAAGAGGATAAAATTTATTCTGGAAATTGTGTGCTGAAGTATCAGCTATTGGTACATAGTTCTGTCCACATTCTCCCCAGAACTGTATGTGTTCAAGAGGTTTTCTGGAGGGTCCTATGCAGAAGTTTGTTCAACTTATAAACTGAAGGAAGACATACTCTCACTGCTAAAGCTAAAGTTGAAGCATGGGGGGCAGAGAATGGTCAAAACTTTTTCATGGTCCCCAGGTTAAAAAATAAGCGCTTTCTCTAGTATGTGTGCATATTTTATTTTTATTTTTGTTTTTTGGTTCAACTATAAGAACAGTACTTGTTCAATGACAGCCACATAAAGGTTAAATGGAGAACTATAGATTAAATGTTACCATTCTAGTGCATCTTTTAATTTGCTCTTATACCAAATCCGTAGGAAACTGGATATATGTCAGAACATCACGGAAAGATTGGTATCTCAATGGATATAGCATTTAAAATGCATTTCCTGAATTGGAAAGCACAATACATTGCTTTTAGCGACAAAGCATAGGATTCACTCATTAAGAATAACTGGGAGTCAAATTCTAGGGTTTCTGCCGTCTTACTCATGGTATTTGACTGCCTTGGTTCTATATCAGATTTTAGCAAGCTATAAAAATACTTAAAACTTTTTTTGTTGTTGGTGATGTGCTTCCAGCATAGATAATGAATAGTTTATGACATTCAGGTTATAGGTCAAATCTGAGGTCTTATTGCATAACCGGGGAAAATTACTTTTTGAGTAAAGTACAGTATAACCTTCAACTCTTAATAGGGCAGGAGTTCAGATACAAACACTTCCACATTAAAAGTGACCAGATTACATATGATTTCTCCTTGTTCTGAAACGACTCCATAAATGTGATTTAAAAATTTATTTCTCCACTACAACACACGAAAAACTTAGCAATAAATTCTAACATGTTCAGGTGAAACCATTCGTTTTCACTTGGCTATTCGAAACATTATTATAACATCTCTAATACATGAAGAATGTTTGGAAACCTATAACACATTTCCCATGCGTCTCAATTAAAAAAGACATTTCAACACACTATACTGACTTTTCCTTATTCCCTTGTAACGGCAACATAATTAAAAAATAAACTGAGTAAGGTAACTCAATGCAAATTCAATCTGATGTTAGAAATAAGCTGCATGTGAGACTAAATTAGATATGGGAGATTTTTCTAAAACAGGATTAAGCAGTGTTTCAAATCACCTAGAATCAATTATCATGGGACACTGTTGGAGAAATGATGATACTGAGTTAAAAAACGTTTTTCTTATGAAAAAAATCACAAGTCAGAGATTGTCACTTATGCAGGATAAGTTTGGTGATGATTCTGTAAATGAAACATCAATTTTTGTGTAGGCTCCGGGATTTCTAATCTATGAGAAACAGGTGTCTCATACATTCTGGTGTCCAAAATGGCCAATTTCAGAATCTTCTTGTCAAGTGGCTGCTTCTCTGAGAAAACAAATAAAATTGCCTTACATGTGAATCATATCACATTTCTTTATAAGTCTAGCTTCAATACAAGCAGAGTTAAAAACCAAAAAACCCTCCAAACCCTATGTATGTATTGTTACTGGCTGACCCACAAGGTGGCACTAAAGAGAAAAGTGACAAAAGTGAAAATCACAGGCAAGTTAGACATTAAATCAATTCTATTATGAGAATAAAATCTATTTCATTAAATGATCATCCATATTTTAATATGGTGATAACTCAAAACAGTCATCTTTAGGTTCATTTTTTTAAAATAGAGACTGTTCTAGAGCTGAAAGTTTCATTCAGTCAAGCAGCTGGTTATTTTCAAGAGTTAATAATTGAATTTTTTGTGTAGTTATTTTGTAGGAAAGTTATTTTTTTCTAGATACAGACTCTATGACCATTATTTGATTATAAACTCTGACTGTTTCTCTTTTATCTTTTGTATTGTGCCTAGTGCTTAATGTTAATATAAATGTAAAAAAAAAAAAGACCCAACATGTTTAACTGTATAATACTAAGCATACTGACATATATAGATTTTAATATTTGTAATCATAGCACACAAATAAATTTTTCAAATGACCAAGAAAATGTCATTTTAGCCAAAGCCTAATTGTTTGAATTTCAAGAATAATCCTTGGATCCCCAAACATATTTTTCACCTAACTTTTAAGGTGCCTGGAGAGTAAGTTCTGAGCCTGTATAAGGCTGTGAATGGAACAATGCTCTCAGAAAAACATGTACAGAGAAAAAAAATGGCATGATATTGGTGTAAACTTGGTGTGTAACCCTGGCGGATTCTTATAGTGTCATGTGGTGGAAGAAATTGGTAATTTTATAGCAAACATATCTGAATATAAGCAAGGAAAAGGGATGGACCAAAAAAGAAAAAAGAGCTATTTTTCAGTTCACGATTAAGAAGATATATTATTTATGTACAGATCTAGTACTTGAAGAAAAAAATCAGAATACATCATTTTCCATAGTTTGAAAGTAGGAATTCAGTGAGGTTTTAAAACAAAACAATTATTGTTGTGTATTTGTTATATGTACTCATATTGTGATATATTCTCTAACAGAAGGTGTGGATCTTATGTTAACATGACTGTACCTTTGACCAGAATCCTCACTTGGCAAAACTATGTATATTTTATGTTATGTTATATATTATTAAAAATAAGAAAACACTATAGTTCAAAATTAGCTTTTAAAATCTACACACAGATATATAACCTCAATACTAGTGATATTTCATTATCTAAACGAAAAATGTCACCATATTTCTTCTAATTTCTCTTCATCAACCCGTTTACAATAACCACTTGTTACTCAGATTCAAAAAAATACCATAATTACTTCATTTAGACAGCTATATCGATAAACATTTACATATTATGCAGAATCTATCTGTAGTAAGTGAAGTTTTTAAGTGATAAACAATATTATGAAATGAAGGAATGGGGAATAAATTATTGGAAGACAGAAAAAATACATGTGGACTAGAAGATACATGTGGATGAAATAAAGCTGAATATTGTATGTCTGTATGTAACTTTACATTAATATTTATCTCTATGTGTCTTTTGAAGCAGATACTTTCATGGTTTGAAAGAGGCGAGGCACCATTCAAATTATGTAAATTTGTGCTGTCAAATAAGACTCTGTTAAATATATATTTTTGGATGCATTGAAGAGGTAAAATTCCTAAAGCATGTAAACTGTTTATTCTGCAGTATGAAAATAAGCTAGTTAATTCTTTCAATTACTTAGTTCTCAATCCAGGAGGAATAATATTGTTGGATTTTCTTTTTATCATTATCTTTCAAAATTATTTCTCTGCTCAGGGTCATACTACATTATTCTCTATTCATTTATTTAACAAACACATAACACTTATCATGTGCCAGGCACTGTCCTCTTCAAGGAGAGTATAGACCATGTATGCTTCAGTGCTAAATCCCTAGCATAGTGCCTGGCACTGACTTCACAATTAATGTAGCAAGTACTCATTAGGCAGTTGGGTAGATTAGATTTGGCTTACCTTTCAGGAAGTAGTATGACATAAAGGTTACGTATACAGGTGGTGGAATAAACTGCCTAGTTTTGAATTCCAGCTCTGTCATCTACTAATTAAATGACTCTGGGCAAGATAATCTTTTTTCAGCCTCAGTTTCCTAATTTGTCAAATAGAGGAAATAATAGCATTGACCTCACAATTTTCATGATTACATAAGACAGCATAAAATGCTTAGACAAATACTTGGCACAAGTTAAGCCCTTGACAAATCTAAGCTATTATTATTATATTCATTAATTCTTCCTGCCATATTTATCTGGAAACATGAATTTGAGCAATTTAAGTTCATGGTAACAATTATATGGGTATTTTAATGTTTTCATTTCTTGAGCGAATAGACAAATTAACTAGTTCAATGGCAACATTTCTGGAACAATACTTAATTTCTATTGTTTGTAGACATTGGTCTATATTATGTTTGCAGGTTTCATGAATAAATTGTAAACATTTCCATGATATATACTTTGCCTTTTTATAAAGCTTTCTTATAGAAGTCATAAACCAAAGAGACTACAGTGAGCACTAAAGAGTTTTAACATAGCATTAGAACCCCTCAGATAACGATATAACTTCCTTGAGATACTAATTCTCTCTTTGGATATAACATTTAATGCTAAAATTGGGAATGACACTTGAATTATTTGGTCATTCTTTTCTTACATTTGCTATCTAGAGATATCCATTTTATGCTGTGAGGCTTGTTCTAGCTTGGTTTAAACATAATCATGAGACTTTTCTGGAACTAATAACATATAGTATTATATTAATCAGTTAAGAAATGTTTCTGTTAAAAACAACTTCAAGTACGAGGCTGCAATGAGCTGTCATCACACCATTGCACTCCAGCTCGGGTGACAGAGTGAGATCTAATCTCTAAAAAGAAAACATAGTAAAAAGTAAAAATAAAAAATGAAAGATAAAAACAACTTCATAGTTCCACAGATTTTTATGAGGTAAAAAGATATCATCAAATTTAGATGTAATTTCCATTTAGATTAATCCTTTTAAATAAACGAGTCAGACAACTAACAGTTAAATCAAGATGTTAATTGTTGTGGACAACTGCAGAGATCGTGAAATTTCACTATCTCAATTATAGCTAATTTTAAGTAATTCTTTCCTCATCTTCAAGATCTTAAGGAATGTCTGTCCAGAAGGGTGGTTCTTATATGAAACCCCTCAACAACATCAACAGATCAGTGGGTCAAATGTTATGAAATTTTGAAAGTTTGCAATATAAAAATATTAATAAACTTTGCAGTAAAGTTTATTTCTCCAAATTAAAAATTTCATCAAATGATCAGTTTCAAATTTCAAACTGCTTTTTTGCTATTGCCACATGGCGGCACCACTTTAGCTGCTAAACAGAAACTTCACCATTCTTTTTTCACAGTGGTCTCTAGTTGTGGGAGGTCTTCAGAAATATATCCCTGTCATATGATACGTCAGCCTAGTTTTGACTGCCAGACTAGTAAGATTTGTTTGTTTCTTCCTGTACTTTTTCTTGTACAGTATGCTTTTATAAAATTTATTTACCCATTAAAGTTTTAGTTTTGATTGAATTATTTTTTGCTTCTCATGAAGATTAATTAAATATTTCTTGAGAACATAAAGAGGGTAGTATATTAGCTCCTATATATTTTTCACAGAAGTCCAGAGCTGAAAAATACCCCCAACTCTAACTGCTTTACATGAACACATTGAGAAATTGAGTCCATGAAGTAACTGGGTTAGGACAATGGAGGGAAATGGAGGTGAACAGGGTCTAGTTCTTTAACCTGAGCCAAGCTGTTTCTGGACATGAGGTTTTACTCACATGTGAAGAGACAGCGTACACAAAGACACCTAACTATGTGCTTCTATACACAAACCAGTGTGAAAAGAAAAAAAAAAAAGGCAGTTCAAGTGTAAACAATCAAAAAGTAAGATGGTGAAGCCAATGCATTTACTCAAGATAGTTCATTTTGATCATTTCAGGACTGAGGTGTAGATTTTATTAAAAAAAACTTCCATTTGGCCTCATATATATTAAATATTCAGACTGTTTTTACTTTTACAAGTCTCTGAATCAAATGTGGCCACATCATGACTTTAGTGACATTTATTAGCTAAATAAAGTAATCATAAAATTCTCCTAACAAATAAACATGTTTCTATGAGAAGCATCGGGCTATTTGGGAAGTTTAATTTCCTTGTTTACAGCACTGCATGGCTCTAGTATTGGCAAAATCAAACCTATCTCAGATCCAGTGACCTATAACACTGAAAGAAACTTTAAAAAGGAATATTAGTAAATTACGTCTTTAATATTTTTGTGAGGTGTACACTCTGAAATGTCACTCCCCCTTTTGCTTTGGAGGTAGAATGAACATCCTCTAGAAAAAAATAATATTAAAAAATTATTTTACAAAGTGCTTGCTTCTTTGGGAAAGGATGGTATATACTTTCAGAAATTAAAAAAAAAAAAGAAAACTTGCTGAAAACCTTTGTAACATTGATATACAGGGGAGAAATATTTACCCACTTGATCTTAATACTGTTTTATTATGCAAAGTTACATTTAAGGAGAATCCATGAGCTAGTAAGTTGTGTCCATTCTATATTAATAATCGTATGTCCACTCCACTTGGGTCTGAAAAAAACAATCCATTAAGTAATTTAATCGCAGTAAGTAGAGACTTTACTAATTGATAAATGCATTATTTAATTCTGACATATTTGAGATTTGCCATGTAGTAATTTTCAGAAGTACATAAACACATTGATAAAATACAAAGAAGAACAGATGGCGGTAAAGAGTGCAAAGAGATAACAGATTGAGAATGTGAGGGAAAGAGGAAAGGTGAAGAGAACTGGGTTAAAGGGTACAAACATACAGTAAGACAGAAGGAATCTAGCTGTTCAATGTTTGAGAGCAGAGTAGGGTGACTATACGTTGCAAAAATGTATTGTACTCAGGTGATGGACACCTTAAATACCTGACTTGTCACTACACATTATGTGCATGTAACAAAATTTCTCAAGTATCCCACAAATTTGTACACATTTTTTAAAAAAGGACAAACAGAAAAAGCCTCTTTGAATCTTTTCTTGACTAATGTTTTAGAAAGAGAAAATCTTATAGATCCCTTAGTTGGTAACCTCTTCCGTTAGGCAGTGGTTCTTAGAATTTTGGGGAGGATTCCAGAAGCCTCTGATAATCAAATGCACTAAATCCATGGATATTGAATCATTAATACTGAATTACCAGTTTAAAACCCGAAAGTCAGAGAAGTCTGGTGACCTGCTGAGGATCTTGGAACTCCTCTTGCTTGCACTATAGTTCTTGATTCTGTGAAAACAAACGAATGAACCCCAACTCCTCAACTCTTAAAATGCATACAGCCAGATACATATGGACAGCAAGAGCACAGACATTTAAAAACAGAGCAGAAAAAAGTAACTTGAACAGAATGTGGCATTTCCCTTGGTCTGTTGCTAACGGCCCACATACAACATGCTTAAAAAATCCCACCCTGGTACTTATTTTCATCATCACTTAAAAATGATTCAAATGGACATTTAAAATGCATGGCATTGAGCGTGTATCCCATCTGGGGATAAATGACAAAGGGCTTCCTTGAGCAGGGCTGTGTTTTTAGTGGTTATCAGGCTAAGGTTGATCTGTAATTGGTCTTTTCTCTTTGGTCATGCTTTTAAAGCCAAATACAGTATTTTAATTGTCTATTTTCAGTACTCCAAAGTCAGAAGCATTAACCATTCCTTTTTGTAATAAAATAGCTATGGACATGATTTGTAAAATGCCTTCAAGATTTGAAGACATGAAAGAAACATGTAAAAAGGAATTACCTCATTTTCTTTCTATTATTCACTTTTTTAATTGGCCCAGAAGCCAATCATACTTTGTTTTATTAAGCACTGGAGACTCCTGCTTCTTAGCTATCACCTTTGGGGTGGCTGTTTTCTGAATATTGTTCCAATTAAAGTTCTTCACACAAATTGTGAGAGTTGGATATCCCACATACTTATACATACTCTGCACTATATTTTTAAACTCCAATGTACTCAGACAAGAATCCATAACCAGCTACGAACCTATTTTGATGCTGTCTGCTGTCAGCAAACTGTCTATTGATAACTATCCTAATTAAGTTTAAACAATTTTCATGGTAACACTGGAAAGCTGCAGGAAAGTAATTATGGCTAGGTGCAATGAAACACTGACCAATCATGGAATGTATTCGTTCACCGTTCTATTAAGCTCATAGCCCAGCTTTTCTCAGTCTCAAGCTTTTGGTCCTGAATGTTCCACTGTAGGCATTGTGTTTTAATCATTTCCCCAATCTAAACATAGAAATTATCCTATGGGGAAAACATCACCTTGCTTTGGTCTTTACTTCCGGAGGATTTTAATGCTTCATTGCTAACCATTACTTTAGTGCTGCACACCTGGACACATCACACAGTATAACGTAATATATGTAGTCAGGCTTTGGAGAATTTATTTCAATTTACATACAATCCTCCAAATCCTCTGTCGTGCTTGATGTGAAATCTGACACAGCCACATCTCCCCAGCAGGGTCTTTCTTTGCTCTCTATGTTAATAGCCAAAGGCCACAAGTATCTCTCCGTGGAGCGCGGTGGGGCTAAGGAGTCAGGAAGAGGGGTGACTGCGGGGCTTGTTGCGCTGAAGATTTACAATGTACTTCTCGCAGGCGGCTCAGCAACCCCCTCTGTGGCTGTGGGTGTCTGGTGTGACAGAGCGGAGAAAAGCTCTCTAATCTCCCAGCGCCTGCCTGTGCCGCTCAACCGCTCCCCTCCCGCCCGCCTTTCCTGCCTCCTCGTGCGCGCTCGCTCTCTGCCTTTCTCGGGGAGTTTCAGTCCCTCAATGCAGCTGGAGTAGCCCTGGCAATCTAAACCCGGAGCCTGTGTATATACACACACACGCACACACGCACACACCCATGCACACGCGCTCGCACATACGCACTTCGGCTCTCCCCCTGGGGATATGGAGCAAACCCAGAGCTTCATCTACCTGAAGGAGATGGCCCGGCCGGACACTTCTTTCTCACTTGTCATCTCCGGAGGGCAGAGCAAGACTGGAAAGAGGGAGGCTCGCTGTCGGGTCTGCAACCTCCTGCCGTTTGCCGCCACCGCCGCTTAAAGTGCCCAGGGTGGAGGAGAAGGCTTTTCCAGGACGGATCTCCGTCGTAGCTTCGCGGCCCTAGGACTTCCTCCTGCTGGTTCACTCTAGTCTCTCCCACCTCGGCCATCCTCTCCTCTCTAGCTGCAGGGTGTATGGCTCGGGTGCCTCCTGTGCTGTGGCCGCCGTCACTGCTGCTGCGAGCACATTCCACCCAGAGGACTGAACGCCGCCGCTGGAGTGGGGGAGAAAGCGGAAGCCTTAACTTCCCTCTCCACACCCTCGCTCTCCCCACTGCTCCCGTCCTTCTCCCCAGCCGAGGATCAGTTGGAAGGCTCCCGCGGAAAGCGAGGCAAGAGCGCGGCGCAGGGGCGGGACAGGCGGGAGCCGCAGGCGCGCAGGGGCGGGAGCAGCATGTGCCCCAGCGCCGGGTGCTCGCCCGAGAAGTAGCGCGCGCTGGGCAAGCAAGACGCTTTCCAAGTTGGGCGCGTCCCAGAGCTCGCAGCCCGGTGCCTCGGCAGCCCGAGTCCGGAGTGACGCGGGGCTGATGGGGGTCGCTGAAGCTGCCGTCGCTGGTGGCCAGAACCCGTCTTAAAAGAACCCGGGCCAGCATTCCCAGTCGCGCGCTCTCGGCCCGCGTGCGCTCTCCCATGCCTGCTCTGGCGGTGGCCCCGGTGGCCCGCTCGCGGGGGGTGCCGGAGGGGGCGGGGGAGGAGGAGGAGGCGGTGTGATGGCCCTGGACGGCGAGCTGGGGGAGCAAGAGGAGGAGAAGAAAAAGAAGAAGAAAAAGAAGAGGAAGAAGAAGAAGGAGGAGGAGGAGGAGGGGGCCGAGAAGAGCAGCTCACCCTTCGCGGCCACGATGGGGGAAGACGACGCCGCGCTTCGGGCTGGCGGCAGGGGGCTCTCGGACCCGTGGGCAGACTCCGTGGGAGTGCGACCCCGCACCACGGAGCGCCACATCGCGGTACACAGGCGGCTTGTGCTGGCCTTCGCCGTGTCCCTCGTGGCACTGCTCGCGGTCACCATGCTCGCGGTGCTGCTCAGCCTGCGCTTCGACGAGTGCGGGGCGAGTGCCACGCCAGGCGCCGACGGTGGCCCCGCGGGCTTTCCGGAGCGCGGCGGCAGCGGGAGCCTCCCCGGATCCGCCCGGCGCAACCACCACGCAGGCGGGGACTCCTCGCAGCCCGAGGCTGGTGGGGTGGCCAGTCCGGGGACCCCGTCCGCCCAGCCGCCGTCGGAGGAGGAGCGGGAGCCGTGGCAGCCGTGGACGCAGCTGCGCCTGTCGGGCCACCTGAAGCCGCTGCACTACAATCTGATGCTCACCGCCTTCATGGAGAACTTCACCTTCTCCGGGGAGGTCAACGTGGAGATCGCGTGCCGGAACGCCACCCGCTACGTAGTGCTGCACGCTTCCCGAGTGGCGGTGGAGAAGGTGCAGCTGGCGGAGGACCGGGCGTTCGGGGCTGTCCCAGTGGCCGGTTTTTTCCTCTATCCGCAAACCCAGGTCCTAGTGGTGGTGCTGAATAGGACACTGGACGCGCAGAGGAATTACAATCTGAAGATTATCTACAACGCGCTCATCGAGAATGAGCTCCTGGGCTTCTTCCGCAGCTCCTATGTGCTCCACGGGGAGAGAAGGTATGGAGGGAGGCGGTGCCCCGCGCCGCCCCACCCCGCCGCGCGGCTCGAACCTCAGGCGGCCGGCGACCCCGGGGACCCAGCTGGCTTCCAGTACCCGGAAAGCCAGGGGTGGGGGAAGGAAACGAAAGCTGGGTAGGGCAGCCAGAATCTCGGGGTCTCCTAGATGCCTCGGGGTCTCGCTGCTGGCAACTCCGCAAACTGACTCACCCGTGCCAAAAGATGAATGCCGCCCCCTCCTCTAGTCGGGACCTCTCCTCTTCCCTTCAAAGTTCCATAGCCATCAAAACGCAGGGCTCTTTTTCTGAAGCGTAGCTGGTAATCTGAGCGATGCCAGAATGACATGAAAAGCTTGCCAAGTTACCGTCGAGGGAAAATACATGAGCGCCAAAGGTCAAGACAGCATCGCATCCAGGTTAGGATGTCGGGGCAGGTCAGGGACACTCCGTCCTTCCCCTGCTCCAACATGCCCATCTCCCCTGACTGTTAGTAGTCCCCTGCCAGGTGCAGAGCAGAGGATGGGCTTTGGCTGAATAAAGTTTCCCCAAACTTCAAGTTGAGATTGGGAGTGAAAAGAGTGGTTTCCAGAGATAGGCTGAGAGGACCTGGACAGGGGTGGAGGTTACAAAGGCCAAAGCCAGGGAGATGTAGCCTCGCGGGCGCTGCCAGCTCTGTGCTAAGGCAGGGCGACTCCAGTTGTTTGTTCATGAGTTGCTGTCTCTGGAGATAATTCCAGTGGTGAAGGGTAGAAAAGCTAGTGGTCAGTCTCAAATGCCTTGTTAGTGAGTATTTTTGGCGGGTTTTACATTTGAGTAGTCTTGTATTAAAAAAAAAAAATTCTAAGAGGCCATGGAGCTTTTCATCACTTGTTTAGAGCTCAGACTTCATAATCCAATAGAACTGAGTTCGAATCTCTGCTGTTCATTTAACTGTGGTGAAGGTTTGAGGAAGGTAATTAGCCTTTTCCTGACATGACTACTTCTAGTACTTATTGTACACCCACGTACTCAATCCGACAAGAACTCTATGAGGTAGATGTTATTATCAGCATTCCCTATTTTACAAGTGGGGAAATGGAGGCACAGGTGGGTCAGATAGCTTGACCAAGATCACCAAGAGTGAGCAGACAAAGCACAGATTTAGACCCTGGGAGTTTGGCTCTAGAGCCTAGACTTTTCATTCTGACTTGGGGATACCAATAATAATATCCTACTTTAGTATTGGATAGATGTCTATGAGTGAATGCATTACAAAGCATTTACCCCTGTGCCTGGCATATAGAGCGTCCACCATAAATGCTAGCTGTCACAAGTGTCTTGTGGCAGTAAGCTCTCAGGTATATTGTTGAATGAGTAAGCGATTCTTTTTCTTTGCTCTAACTCCCTCATTGCTAAAATAACTTCAATTAATTAAATGACTATAGGGCAGATGCACAACCAAAGTGAGCTTAAAAATTAAACCAACAACTTTAGAAGTGGAGGCAGGTTACAGATCAGTAGAGGCAGAGCCTCTCCTTTTCTCAGGTGATTCTAACAACAGCAGAACACTAGGGCTCAGAGAAGCCCAGGGCCCTGGAGGTCAGCAGGCTTGTCAGTGGAGAGCTAGGACTTGAACTCTGGTTCTCTAATCCCTGGACCAGACAGAGCTTATGGTGTTTGGAACCTCTTATTGTGTAAGAGGCTGTGGAAATTGCAGTGTGTTGTAAAAGTAAGCAAAAGTTTTATTATTTATAGAGTTCTATGAAGTAACCTTCTATAAATAAGATGCCCAATGCTTTAGTAGTTGTATGACAGTTAAAACCTCCTATGAGTGAATGTATAAATTGTTCACTTTCTAACTCCTGACATCAGATATGGATAATTTAAACCCCCTTCTACCACTTCCTCTAACATGTTCTAAAGGATACAGATTAAAAATATTTTTAAACCCAGAATTATATCAAATATGTGGGAAAGGCATAGAAAACAAATTTGCATACTGTGTTTAAGAACAAGGTTGTTATGTCAAAATGTCAGTAGTGGGAGTTGCATATTATTACTGATACATCTTGCTGTGGTGAAATAAATGCTTTCAACAAATTCTGTTTTTTGAGCCATGCCAAAATATATTTGGCAGAACTGAGTTTGTTTTGGTCAGTGCTTTCAAATTAACAGGTCTTTTAAAAAGACCAGATGTTTCTACTTGACCCATAACTGATTTCTTTTACCCTTAGTGCATATTTGTATTCAAACTCTCTCCTGCAGTTTTCCCCAAAGAAGTAAATAAGCTGGTTGGAAGTTTAACCTAGTTCATATATAGTTAAACTCTTCATCCCAATAGAAATGCAGGACTCAGTGTTCTGAAAATCCCAGGGTTGTTTTATTTCTAAACAGCGTCTTAGAGAAAATCTTCGTTCCTCATTTTTTTTCCTCTTCATTATTATTACCAGAGTACTGATAATTTCTAGGATGTTTCTGCTGGAATTGATAAGGCAAAAGAAATGAATCTAATAAACCATTTCATAGTTATGTAAACTTTCTATTTATTAAACTTTTTTTTGTTGTTGTTATTAAAGCCACTTGGAGCATTTTTAAACAGACCCATATCAGCGTCTCAGATAGGGTTATACTTTTATCGGTGAGTTTGTCCACAAAGCAATGTAAATTGGCATTTTAAAACTCACTTTCATATAGGACACAGATGCAAACACTGAATTTTTATTTGATTAATAATTAAATATTTTGGTCTTTAGTTAGATATGATTTTGCCAATTTAATTATAGGATAATATCTGTAATAAAAACAAATATTTAATCTGGCAAAGGAAGTCATATTGAGCAACTCGAAATGCTTAAAAGAGCAATACTACCATGCAGTCCACCTCTCTTAGCCTATGTGGAAGCAATAACTCGTTAAAATCCTAACAGTTCTGATTCTTCAACTTGCTTCTCAGAGATCTGAGCAAAAGAATTTTGGTGACGGCAGGAAAAATAAATTCCACTGTGTGCCATATACCTTGGACCTCTGGAAGATTTTATCCCCCGCTGGGTGTTGTAGGTAGCCTGGCTTTGTACAACTGGGAAGATTTGCTTTTCCTGGTTTCCATACTGTAGCATACAAAGGTTAGAAGATGAGCCCCCCCCCTTGAAGCCCAAGGTTTTTTCAAGTTGAGATAAATTCTCTACTCTTGGTTACTACACTTGTTGAATATTGAAAATAAATTCTCTTAAAATCAAAATGTTTACAAACCAAGCAGTAAATTAGGCAGAATACATACTCAATTTTTCATCAACTAGGTGTGCAGGCAAATAAAAATGGATGTGTATTTATGCCATAGTCTACGACAAGATAATATACTTGCTTAGCATTAGATAAAATGTTCATTTACCTGAAATAATTGCCGCTTTTGGGTAGCCAGATGGAGAGCACACCCATGTTCAAAGTAGGGTACCTTAATTTAGATCCAGATGGTTGGATTGAAAGGTAAATACAGCCAAGATAAAGAACATTCTATTCAATTTCAAAAGGGAGACTGTTTTCCTTGACAAACTTTGATAGGGTCTATAATATGCCAAAGTGCAAGATGACATTGATAATAGGAGGTCCTTTTCTATAAAGGATTGTTTAGAGAGAAACTATCGTCTGCAAGTAAAATGGGAAGATAATAGTGGTAGTTCTCAAAGAGAATTGGGACCATCCTTTTGCAAAAATCTTGGGGAGAGAATGGAGGATTTTATCTCTGGGTAGACATTTGCTCTACTGTGATATTAGTATGTGTAATTTGATGCCTTCTAATTTTCTCAGAATGAATTAATACTCATGATATTTAATAAAAACAAGAAATTCACTACATTAGTTTTAGATTGAAAGCAGCTTCATTTCTCCCATTCACTTTGGTAAGAAGATAGCTTAACATGAGCAAGTAGGATGTTCCTCTATTGAGGGCTGTGAACTGAAAAAATCTTTTGAGAACCATTTGTTTCTGTAAAAACTTTTTTCTATGTATGATTCCTTATTGGACTTACCTCATTGTTTTTATGTCAGGCTCACATAACCATATGGCAAAACTGAGTTCAGTGCTGGATTTTGAACACAATTCAAAATACCACCAGTAAACCGTATCTAGACAATGTTTACTAAAAAAGAAGCTCTGACCATTTAATAATGTCTCACTTAGGGAGAAAATTTATGCAATTGGTGTTTGTCTTGCTGTGTTTTCTGTAGTGTCATTCTATTTGATCACCCTGGATAGTGATTAAATATACAGTTTTTTCAAATTATTTTAATTGACATAACTTTGTATATATTTATTATGTATAACCTAATGTTTTGAAGTATGCATATATTTGGAACAAATGTAGCTAATTAACAAAGGCATCACCTTGCACAGCTCTTTTCATGGTGAGAATACTTATCATCCACTCTCTTAGCATTCTTCAAGAACATAACATATTGTCATTAACTGTAGTCACCCTGCTTTACAATAAATCTCTCAAACTTATTCCTTTAATGTAAGTAATTATATATCCTTTGGCCAGCAGCTCTTCAACTCCATTCTTCCCCTAACCTCTTAGTGTCTGGTAACTTCCATTCACTATTCTACTCTAATTATATCAGGGTGACTTTTTTAGATTCCACTAATGACTGAGATCATGCGATATTTGTCTTTTTATGCCTGGCTTATTCAGTTACATGAAGTCTTCCAGTTCATCCATGTTGTCCCAAATGACGGGATTTTCCTCTTTTTACGGCTGCATAGCATTTCATTAATGTGTATATACATTTTCTCTATCTGTTCATTCATTGATGAACTCTTAGGTTGGTTCTGTATCTTGGCTACTGTGAATAATGCTGCAATAAACATGTTGCAGATATCTCATCAACATAATGATTTCTTTCTTTTCTTTTTCTCTTTTTCTCTCTCTTTTTTTTTTGAGAGAGAGCATTACTCTGTCACCCAGCCTGGAGTGCAATGGCATGATCTTGGCTCACTGCAACCTCCACCTCCCAGGTTCAAGAAATTCTCCTGCCTCAACCTCCTGAGTAGCTGGGATTACAGGCATGCACCACCACACCCAGCTAATTTCTGTATTTTTAATAGAGACAGAGTTTCATCATGTTGGACAGGCTGGTCTCAAACTCCTGACATCATGACCTGCCTACCTTGGCCTCCCAAAGTGCTCAGATTACAGGCATGAAGTACTGCGCCTGGTCTCAACATAATGATTTATTTTTCTTTGGATATATAATTTCCCAATAGTGGGATCGCCAGATCATATGGTAGTTCTATTTTTAATTTTTGATGAACTGTCATACTGTTTTCCATCATGGCTTTACTAATTTATAGTGTACTAATTTCCACCAATAGTGTACAGGGGTTCTTTTTGCTCCACATCCTTACTAATGTTGTTATTTTTTGTCTGTTTGATAATAGCTATTCTTACAGGTGTGAGTTGATATATCATTGTGGTTTTGATTTGCATTTCCCTGATGATTAGTGATGTTGAACAATTTTTCATATACCTGTTGGCTATTTGTATGTCTTCTTCTGAGAAATTTTCATTCAGGTCTTTTGCCCACTTTAAAACATCAGGTTGTGTGTTTTCTTGCTATTGAGTTGATTTCCTTATATGTTTTGGTTATTAATCACTTATCAGATATGCAGACTGCAAATATTTTCTTCCACTCTGTAAGTTGTCTTTTTACTCTGTTGTTTATTTCCTTTGCTGGCAGAAACTTTTTAGTTTGATGTAATCCCATGTGTCTATTTTTCGCTTTTATTGCCTGTGCAGTTGCCTTTGTTTTTATTTATTCAATGCAACTCCAAACTGAGCCTATCTGCTTTGGATCTCTTTCAAATAAAGATGGACCTGATACTGGCTTTCCTAGTATTTGTTTGATATGTACAACATGTTTGTTTCTTTAAACTGATTGTTGCCACTGTTTGTGTGGATGGGCTTGAGAAAACAATGCAGGACGATGTTTTAGGTGTGCTTGAGGGTGGTGACATCTGGTCAATATGATTACAAAAGTAGGACTTACCTCTTTAAGTGGGACTTCAAAGAGTGATAAAAAAAACAGTGAGGAAGAAAGAATTTACCTTTAAGGTATAAATGTTTTACGTCTGTAAGGAAGGGCATCCCTCCTTTGCCCCCATGCTCATCCTCCCAACCCCCAGCAATCATAATCTTCATCATCACCATCATCATCATCATCATTTCTTAATTCTTTGCATGTTCTTTACTTCCTCCCAGATTTACATTAGTGGCCAGCTCCACCAGGATTTTTCAAAGTTCAATGCCATCCGACTTTCTACTACAGGAGAGTACATACTTCCTCCCACAGATAGAATTTTACTGGGAAGAATTTTGCAAAATTCAAATGTGAAAAATGCTTCCTGCTTTTTCCAGTTTCCTGAACAACCTGAAATGATATATAAACAGGCACAGCTGCATGATGGTGGTGGAACTGTGAGAGCAGAGTAAGATTGGCAGTGTTGCATGGCGCTGAATTAGGGTGAAGAACCCAGGCTCACTCTTCCTGTCCTCTTTGCCTTCAAGCCTCTGAATGCCTGGGTGGGCCTGGCATTTATGGAGCTCTGGCCCCAGTTGTACAGGGACAGGATAAATTAATTCCTCCCAGTGCACACCTATGTGTGTGCTGCAGGATGAAGTTTTGTTTTAATCATTCAAATCTTTCCTCATGACTATACAACTAAAAAAAAAAGTCAGAGAATAGACAAAGAAAGTAGATTAAAAACTATGATTGTTGGTTACTTTCAACGTCTTTTAAAAATAGATTATTGCAAAAAATCTTATATCTTGAAAAAATAGTCCACTTTTGTTGTGTTGCTGGATGGAAAAGTGTGTGTATTTAGTGTGGTCATTCTCTTCCTCCTAAGCAGGGACTGTGGAACCAGACTGCTTGGCCTCATGTTCTGACTGCCACTTATTAGCTTTAAGACCTTGACCAGATTTCCTAATTGCTATGTGTCTAGTGTCCTCATCTGGAAAATGGAGATAATGATATTTTATTGTACAGGGTTGTTGTGACAATTACATCAGTAATAAAGCACTCAGAACACTGATAATTGGTAAGCACATCTGTAGTTATTAAATATAATTTTATTATTCTATGGCTGGAGTTCTATTACTTGGGCTAGTACCAGGTTGTGTAGGGCCAACATTCTTGTTTTGGGGTTTCCCCTTGCTGACAAAACAGTAGAGAAATGGTCACCGTGGACATTCCTTTGGCTGATGTTTGTTTTTCCCATCTAAGCAGAGTTCAAAAGACAGGGAATGGGAAAAGAAGGTGGGAAGGAAGAAGAAGAGCCAGACAGAAGAGAGAGAAAAGAAAGGTTGTGGTATTTCAGCCAGAGAATACCCCAGCTTGGATCAAATACTGAGATGGAGGGGGTTGAGTGAGCAGAAAGACTGAGGGAAACAAAAGAAACACACAAGTCTCTGATTTCAGCACTGCTCTCTATTAGCAGTGAGAATAGTGGGAACCAGAGGCTGAAGGGTTAGCAGGGCACCAGTACAGCAAGAAAAGCCCTAAGTACCAAGGAAAGGTATCTCAGTCATTAGATACTGTTCCCAAGACTTTTTGTGAGTTTTGACAACAGCAGTACTTTATAGTACTTATATAATGTTTTGCCTCTCTCCGATAAAAAAAAAAGCAAATGAATCTCAGACACTGATTTTATTTATTTTTATGAAAACCTAATATTATGACCTGGGAAAGTTATTTTAATGCATTCATAATACCCTTCAGCAATGATGATCAAGCACTCAGTACTTATTTTTGGTAAGCATATTTAGTACATAAATGCTGAAACAATTATGAATATTATGCTCTGTTTTTATAACACGATTATTCACATATGCACCACTTCCTACATACATATTGCTGGCATTATTGCCTTATGTTTTTAGTTTACTCCAATGGTTATTTAAAAAAAAATAGACTACACACTTGCTTATAGTATTGAATATTCAGCAGGAGTACTTCCCTTCTGAAATAGCAGAGGTTTAATGACTCATTGAAGTGCATAAAAACACACAGTCTAAACAACGACCCATTTTGGCTTAAATAATTTTGTCATCGGGTAACAATTTGCATTTTGGATTAACAATTTAAAACGGGACATGTGTAACTTCCATGACCTTGTAACAGTCCGCTAACTGCAATCAGTTGAATAGTAACTAGATGTTCCATTGAAACTTTTCTTTAGGTCTTGGGAGTTTTTATTACCAATCTTAAACTACTGCAATAATAGAGAAATTGCAGTTGCTACAGAAGTAGGTTCAGAATCATTTTCCACTGTGTTATGCATAGATGTGGCCCCAAATGAAACCTTTCAAATGATCCATGCTGTTTGTGAGGTTCTCTTGGTTTTGGTGGATTCCACAGCGAAATGCCTTGAATCAATCTGAATACTAACCATGTTATGCAAATGTTTGTTTCCTCTGCATATCTTACCTTTATAAAAAGGCAAACTGAAAATAATAGAGCAGAAATTGTTTTGTATCACATACTGTAATTTGTTGGCAATATCAACCAACATTAATGCATTACTTCTGCTGAATGTTATCATAATGACTTGACACAAGTAGCTTGCCTAGTGAACTTCCGCAGAAATAAGAAGAAATCAATTCTCTATATCCTTCAGAGCCAACACGGAGCTTTAAGCCTTCCTTCTTAGCTCAACCAAAATGTCAAATAGACAAGTTGTTAAGAAAATAATTTATTTTAGATAGAAGAGAATTAAAATACATGTATGTTATTCACATTTTTCCAGTTATGCTAAAATGACATTCTAGGAATCACACTCCCAGAATGTCACTTTTGCAAGTGGAATTTTTTATGGTAACAGACAGATTCATTAAAAGATAAAAATGATTTTGTTTAAAAAAGCAGGAGCATAACAGATAACAAAATATTTATCCCATTACCTTCTGCCTTTTGCTGTTTTGTTTTACTTTTTGCTGTATTTACATATATTTTATGTCTATACTACATATATATTAAAGTATTTCTATTTTTAATTAATTTTTGTATTTCTTATACTTGGTATCCTGCTTACCACCTCAAACTCACCACAAATTCACTCAAAACTCATTATTTTATTCTTAAAATCACTGTTGCTATGGGCCTCTTTGATGTTTTTAATGACAGTAAGCAGAAGAGAAGTCTCACTTCCACCAATTGAAGGCAACCATAAAATATATGCAGTGAAGACAAAATTATATTTTTGAAATTCTACAGGCACTGTTGCCTGTTAAGGGCACTGACCTGAAACTGGCTCTCTTTTTTAGAGAAAAGAGTATCAAGGGTGAAAAAGATGTTACAGATGAACTTGAAATACTGAGATCTGATGTAACCAGAATCTGCAAGATAGCAGACAGGGCACAAACTTAATATGTGAGTGAAAAGTTTATTGAAGGCTTATTTCTGTGCTATTTAGAGTCAACTCACTAATTTCTCCATCCAACTCTGACATTTAAACTTCTACCCAGGTTTTAAGACCAATTCTTATGCTTTCTTTTTCATAAAATCTTCTTTGAATTGTTTAAGCTGGTGGCTTTCAACTGGGACAATTTCTTCCTACAGTGGACATCTGCAATGTCCAGAGACATTTTTGCCCATCTCAACTGGGGAGAGATGATACTGGCATCTAGTGGTAGAGGCCAGGGATACTGCTAAAGATCCTTTAAGGCACAGGACAGTCCCCACAACAAATAATTATCTAGTCTAAAATGTCTGTAGTGCCAACACTGAGAAGCTTTGCTTTAGGAGAATGTAATTTCTTCATACATTTTTCCCTCTTTGTCATGGCTTTTTGTATAATACCTGTCCAGGTATATGTTTAATTTATTTTATTAGCATAGAAACTCTTTGCAGGAAGGAAGCATATATATTTATCTTTTTCTCCCCAGTATTGAATACTCAGAAATGAATGATTAAAAGAAGCAAATGCATTATAGAACTTGTAGTAAAAAGCTATTTAGTGGTAGCGTAATTTAATATCTTTAAAAACCTATCATATATGGGGAATATTTTATTTCTGATTTTTGTTCAGTTATAGAATCTCAAGCTTGGAAAAGACCTTAAATGTAATCTAGTATAACTGCTCTTCTTTACCAAGGGACTTTTTTGATTTTCTAAATACTGAATTGAAATTCAATTGCAATCATCTTCAGGTGCCAGACTGTGAAATTGGTATTTCCTCATTTAGACATTATCAGAATATATGGTGGCCCTCTGTGCACAGATATATACTGTGTGTATGAATTCATTAAGAATATTAATTGCAGAAGAAGTCACTAGGTGATCTTTATAGTTATTTTCAACCCTGAGGATCAGTGATTTAAATTGCTACCTTCCCTAACATACTTACTTACTTGGTAAGGCAAAAAGAGACTGCACTATGTTTTTTCTCTGCATAAATATTTGTTCTATCAAATTATCCTTAGCCCAGAGGTATTTACATCTTTTACACCTAATAAATTCTTACCCACTAATTACTTAATATCAAAGACATCTTTGATTTTTACTTAAAGGCTAATTCATTCTAATTACAACCTCTCTGTTGAACTCTTGTAGAACTCTTCCCCTAGTATTATTAGTTGTCCTTTCATTTCCCATGAAAAATATTATACATATATATATATTTATATTTCATGGAAAATATATTTTTCAATTAGACTGCAAAGGCCTTGAATACAAAATTGGTAATATCTTAAAAAATTATACAGAGTACCTAATACAAGGTGAGTATCCCCACTCCAAAAATCCAGAATCCAGTGTTATAAAACCCAAAACTTTTTGAGCATGAACCTGATGCTCAAAGAAAATTATTGGAACATTTTTTATTAGGATTTTTGGGTTAAAGATGCTCAGCTGGTAGTATGTAATTCAAATATTCCAATATCTAAAAAAAATCCAAATTCTGAAACACTTCTGGTTCAAAACATTTTGGATAAGAGATACTCAACCTGTATAGCATAAAGCTCTCAGATAACAGAAAGTATTCATTCAGTGATTGAAATTGAGTTCTCAGATATTTCAAAGTTAAAAGGGAATAACTTTGGCTCATATATAAAATCCCATGGGCATCTTTTAAATAGCCCACTGAGAAATATTAGGCTCAATGGACATTTTAATTAATAAGATGAAAGATAAGATTCACGAGCATTATGTAAGATAAAAACATAGTTAGACAAAATTGTAAATAGGTGCATTTTAACTAAAAGGTACTGACATTTCATTAAGCAGAAAGTGTATTACTAGCAGCAGAAAAGAGTAAGAAAAATATTACCATGATACTGGCAAATTGGGAAAGAAGAATCTTTGTTACCTACAGCTGAATTAAGACATTATTTATAAATTATGGCTAAAAATTAATTGTACAGTTTTGAAATGTAATTCAGAAAATGTGAGTTCTAGACCCAGCTTTGTGCTAATTGTCTGTGTAACTTCAAACAAATCACTTAATCCTACTAGATCCACTTTTTCAACTTAGAAATTTATGACAGTAGGACAATTTGTTTCTAATATTGCTTCCAGCTTTAACTTCATATTTGTATGATTTACAGTTAAAATTTATTTTCCATATATTATCTTATTTTATCATTTTTTTTTGTAAGGGAAGCCTAGAAAACATTATATTTTCCTTTTACTAATGAAAAAACAGGGTCAGACAGTTAAGTTATTTAACCAAGTCTGGTGTGTAGCAGCCTGACGCTGTTTCCAAGATAACTCTCAAAAACCTTGTCTGAGGATAACAATCTTTAAAAGATTTTATTTTTCTTTATTCTAAAACTAAGCTTTAAGAAATTAGGTCCTCAATGATCAATGTAAGCTATAATTTAAAAATAGCGTAAAATTTTTACCTCGTGCTTCGAGCTAGGGATAGCCAATAAGATTCAACATGCATGTTAACCTGTATTGATTGGTAGTAGTTGCCTGAAGTGCTGTGCTGAGAATAATTTTGAGGCCGAGTTTGGGTTCAGTGGGAAAGTTGCCGTGTTAGATTAACCATGTATATCATGGATAATGGAGAGAGGAATGGTGGCAGAACTACTTACAGAGGAATAAACCTTTAAAGAAATTGTTTCAGAACTCAATAATATTCTATTAACAGTCTAATATTGACTTGCCTTATATCAAGTTTTGTAACTAGTATTATTTTAAAAATTTAATTAACCTTTGTCATGAATGTTTTCTTATTTAGAAGAGTGAACTTTTTTTTTTTTTTTTTGAGACGGAGTCTCGCTCTGTCCCCAGGCTGGAGTGCAATGGCACAATCTTGGCTCACTGCAACCTCTACCTCCAAGGTTCAAGCCATTCTCCTACCTCAGCCTCCAGAGTAGCTGGGACTAGAGGCACGTGTCACCATGCCCAACTAATTTTGTATTTTTAGTAGAGACAGCGTTTCACCATGTTGGCCAGGATGGTCTTGATCTCTTGACTTCATAATCCACCTGCCTTGGCCTCCCAAAGTGCTGGAATTACAGGCATTAGCCACCACACCGGGCTGAAGAGTGTTCTTCTTAAAGTACTTAATCTTTGCATTCATTTGTAACCATAACCATGAAAGAATATAGAAGGTGCTTTCTGTAGGAATTTTAATAAGATACAGCTTGATCTACATATATATATGCATATACATATGTATGTTTCACTCAAGTTTTCAGATATACATATATATATACACATATATATAACATATATATAAATATACATATATATAACATATATGTAGTTGTACAAATATATAACATATATAGATATATATAACATATATATATACATGTATATATGCCTATGTGTGTGTGTGCACTCACATTGATATATTTATTATATTCATATATTTATATTAATATACATCTGATATATTAACATATATTAATATAACATATGAGTAGTAAAAAACAATGTTTTCCAGACTATTCAGTATAAACATTTGTTCCTGTGCTCCAAGAAAGGTTGAAGATAGGAATCAGCAACTGCTCCATGCTATTCACAGTCATAGGTGCTTTACAGCCTTTCTTTTCCTCTAAGCTATACGATACTTTTTGAGTTAGATTTGATTATTTATTTTTTCAGCAATGACCAACTACATCTTAGGAAAGTTTAATAGTTGCCAAGATGGCATAGTTAAGAAAGTTGTGGAACTAAAATTCAGACCAGAATTTATCAGGTCTTAAAATCCTTTTTCTGAACAAAACCAGGCTATGTCTTGCTGAAATTTTAGGGCACAGATATTTCCTAAGTGATGGTCTATATTCTACATATATCTGAGGACAGTTTTTGGATTTTGGTTTCATTGTCTTTACATGTTCAACAGCTTCAGGGAAGAAAGTGAAGCACACCAAAAAGGAGAATCATCACTTCCCAGTTCAGGCCAGTGTGATGCCAGTCAGCTATTTTTCCTATAGTATGTAATGTTTCATCTAACAAGCACTTTTCTGGGTTTAGAGAATTTATTTTAATTGAGACAGAAACCTCCCTGAAATACTTTTATTGTTGGGGAAGTATATTACATACGGATTGTGCTTTCATGCTATTCATGGACTTAAGTTTGGTTCAGAAAAATATTGCAATTTGAAATAATATATTAATTTATCAACAGAAGCATGTAATGTGGCCATAACTTAACACACAACACAAATGTAACTGAGAATGTCATTTTCTTTTTTCCAGATTCCTTGGTGTTACTCAGTTTTCGCCTACACATGCCAGAAAGGCATTTCCTTGTTTTGATGAGCCAATCTACAAGGCTACTTTCAAAATCAGCATCAAGCATCAAGCAACCTATTTATCTTTATCTAATATGCCAGTGGAAACTTCCGTGTTTGAGGAAGATGGATGGGTTACGGATCACTTTTCACAGACCCCTCTCATGTCCACATATTATTTAGCCTGGGCAATTTGCAACTTCACATACAGAGAAACTACCACCAAGAGTGGGGTTGTAGTAAGTATTTTCAGCTTAATGATGTTTCTGGATAATGTACACTCTGTAAAGTAACCTGATTTCTGGATTAACAATGAATCATTTCTAACCTTTTTACACCTTATATAGTGGAATTCTTTGTTTAGTTCTTATGGGGGGTTATATATTTTACTGGTTTCAAAGTGTCAGAGAGGAACCTCTCTTCTATAAAGCACCTTGACCACCTCCACATCCCTCCCCTATCATCCTTGTTCCTCCTCATCTCTACCCACACATCTCCAATAGTGTGGCACATGCCGCACTATTGGACATCTCTGGAACAACTTCTGTCGTCTGTTTTGGCAAATTGCCTGTTTGTCTTTGTATGACTGGGAAAGCTACTTCTTTTTATTTTAACATATTTTAAATATGTACATAAAATGTGGTGAGTAATATAGTAAATGCCATAGACCTACTAGCCAGTTCTATAGAACTAAACATTTTACCATCTTCAGTCTAATTTTATTGCTGAGAAAGTAAAACATACGGTGGAGCTGAAGCTCTCTGTGTAACCATCCCTTGATCTCATTGCGTTGGCCTTGATCCTTTAGAGATCAACACTATCCTGAGTTTGATGTTTGCTATTTCCATGCATATTATCCTACAATTATTTCATATCTATGTATAGAAACACACACACACACACAAACACAAACACACACACTCTTACAATATATACCATGCTTTAAAATTTCCTGTAAGTGATTTTCTATTGTAGATAATATCCTGCAAGTTATTTTCATTTCACTTTCTTTTCCCTTATTTTTTTTTAATTGCATTTTAGGTCTTGGGGTATATGTGAAGAACATGCAAGATTGTTGCATAGGTACACACATGGCAGTGTGATTTGCTGCCTTCCTCCCCGTCACCTGTATCTGGCATTTCTCCCCATGCTCTCTCTCCCCAACTCCCCACTCCCTGCTGTCCCTCCCCTATTTCCCTCCGACAGACTCTAGTGTGTGATGCTCCCCTCCCTGTGTCCATGTGTTCTCATTGTTCAACACCCGCCTGTGAGTGAGAACATGTGGTGTTTGATTTTCTGTTCTTGTGTCAGTTTGCTGAGAATGATGGTTTCCAGGTTCATCCATGTCTCTACAAAGGACACGAATTCATCGTTTTTTATGGCTGCATAGTATTCCATGGTGTATATGTGCCATATTTTCCCTGTCCAGTCTATCATCAATGGGCATTTGAGTTGGTTCCAGGTCATTGCTATTGTAAACAGTGCTGCAGTGAACATTCCTGTGCATGTGTCCTTATAGTAGAACAATTTATAATCCTTTGGATATATACCCAGTAATGGGATTGCTGGGTCAAATGGAATTTCTATTTCTAGGTCCTTGATGAATCGCCACACTGTCTTCCACAATGGTTGAACTAATTTACACTCCCACCAACAGTGTAAAAGTGTTCCTGTTTCTTCACATCCTCTCCAGCATCTGTCTCCCAATTTTTTAATGATCGCCATTCTAACTGGTGTGAGATGGTATCTCAATGTAGTTTTGATTTGCATTTCTCTAATGACCAGTGATGATGAGCATTTTTTCATGTTTGTTGGCATCATAAATGTCTTCTTTTGTAAAGTGTCTGTTCATATCCTTTGCCCACTTTTGAATGGGCTTATTTGTTTCTTTCTTATAAATCTGTTTTGGTTCTTTGTAGATTCTGGATATTAGCTCTTTGTTAAATGGGTAGATTGTAAAATTTTTTTTCCCATTCTATTGGTTGCCAATTCACTCTAATGACTGTTTCTTTTTTGCTGTGCAGAAGCTGCGGAGTTTGATTAGGTCCCATTTGTCTATTTTGGCTTTTGTTGTCAATGCTTTTGGTGTTTTGATCATGAAGTCCTTGCCTACACCTATGTCCAGAATGGTTTTGCCTAGGTTTTCTTCTAGGTTTTTTATGGTGTTAGGTCTTATATTTAAGTCTTTAATCCATCTGGAGCTAATTTTAGTGTAAGGTGTCAGGAAGGGGTCCAGTTTCTGCTTTCTGCACATGGCTAGCCAGTTTTCCCAACACCATTTATTAAACAGGGACTCCTTTCCCTGTTGCTTGTTTTTGTCACGTTTGTCAAAGATCAGATGGTTGTAGATGTGTGGTGTTTCCTCCGAGGCCTCTGTTCTGTTCCATGGGTCTATATCTCTGTTTTGGTACCAGTACCATGCTGTTTTGATTACTGTAGCCTTGTAGTATAGTTTGAAGTCAGGTAGTGTGATGCCTCCCACTTTGTTCTTTTTGCTTAGAACTGACTTGGCTATGCGGGCTCTCTTTTGGTTCCATATGAAGTTTAAGGTGTTTTTTTTCCAGTTCTGTGAAGAAGGTCATTGGGAGCTTGCTGGGGATAGCATTGAATCTGTAAATTACTTTGGGCAGTATGGCCATTTTCACGATATTGATTCTTCTTAACCATGAACATGGAATGTTTCTCCATCTATCTGTGTCCTCTCTTATTTCATTGGGCAGTGCTTTGTAGTTCTCCTTGAAGAGGTCCTTTACGTTCCTTGTTAGTTGTATTCCTAGGTATTTTATTCTCTTTGTAGCAATTGTAAATGGCAGTTTGTTCTTGATTTGGCTCTCTTGAAGTCTGTTATTGGTGTATAGGAATGCTTGTGATTTTTGCACATTGATTTTGTATCCTGAGACTTTGCTGAAGTTGCTTATCAGTTTCAGGAGATTTTGGGCTGAGACGATG
>CAUYQU010010516.1:0-27375 GCA_963574635.1 Cheracebus regulus | reverse complement strand
TAATACAAGCATCTTTCCAAATATTTTTCTGAATGGTAATTTTATTTGAACGTGGTATTTCTTGTATGTAATGATTTCCTTTTAACCCAATGATCACATATGAGATACTTTTCAATGTCATGAAGATGCTTCCTAAGAAACAGGCTCTGGGCTGGGTGTGCTGACTCACACCTGTAATCCCAGCACTCTGAGAGGCCGAGGGGGCTAGATCACCTGTGGTACGGGGTTCGAGACCAGCTTGGCCCACATGGCAAAACCCCGTCTCTACTAAAAATACAAAGAACAAGCTACACCTGGTAGTGGGTGCCTATCATCCCAGCTACACAGGAGGCCAAGGCACGAGAATCACTAGAACCCAGGAGGTGGAGGTTGCAGTGAGCCGAGATCGCACCACTGAACTCCAGCCTGGGAGACAGAGCGAGACTCCATCTCAAATCGAAAAAAAAAAAACGCAACAGACTCTGAAGCAGTGATTTACCTGGAGGACGTTTGCCAGGGAGTATTCTAAGGAACACACCTGAACAGAAGGGAGGAAAGCAGACCTAATGAAAGAACAAGTTGGATGTGACAAAGTCAGGTGGCATGGGCCTCCCGAGTTGAGCCGAGACCTCAGGACAGGGTCCCCGTTGAATACCGCTGCCTTTGTGGGGGGCATGAGCAGGGTAAAACAGCTCTGCTCAGAGAAATTCTTGGAGAACGACACAAGAGAGCATTGAACCGCCAGTGATCTTCACAGTGGGGTGGGCGCTTCCTCACTAGGAAGGGTCAGGGCCGACCCCTCAACATTCCCTCATGTTGGGCTTCACAGTCTTCTTCAATGGAACCTCACTAGGAGATGGAACCTGGACTTTAGTCAGTGTAAAGAGGGTTGGAAGAAGAAGTGGGATCTATGGGAGCCAGGAAACTCATTTCATACAGAAAAAAATAAAGATAAGAAAGTATTGACTTTTGCTATTAAAAGTAATGGCAAAAACTGCAGTTACTTTTGCACCAACCCAATAAAACAGTGAGGTGGGAACCACAGTGTCTTCCTGTTTCTACCTTAAGGCTGGTTCATAGAAGAAGAACTTGACCTGTCCTATCTCTCTCAATAAGGTAAAAGGACAGATGTAAAAATGTTATGCTCCTATATCCTATGAGTTTTTAGATACAATATCAAATTAGTAACCCATTAAAAAATTTGAATATACACTATTTATATTGAAAAGTTATAGTCTGTGGAAGACATTGTTAAGGGAATAAAACAAGCCACAGATTTGGATGAAATATTTGCAAAACATTTGTGTGATAGATTTGCATGTAAAATATACAAAGACTTTTAAAACCCAACAGTAAAAAAAAAAAAAAAAAAAAAACTTAAAAATGAGGAAAAAATCTGAACACCTCATCAAAAATGCAGAGGTGGCAAATTGGCATATAAAAAGATGTTTAACATAATATGTTATTTAGGAAGTACAAATTAAGCAGCAGTAGTTCACCATCCACTTACTGGAATGGCTAGATTGCAAATACTGACAATATGATTGCTGGAGAGGATTCAGAGCAACATAAATTCTCATTAATTTCTGGTGAAAAGGGAAAGAAAACGGTATATTCAGTTTGGAAAACTTTGGCAAATTCGTACAAAGATGAGTTTTACCATTGGTGTAACAAATGCACACCAATCATCTTCCAAGCTTTCATCCAATGGATTTGAACAAGTATGTCTACACAAAAACCTGCACACAAATACTTACTGCATCATTATGTATAATCATCAAAAACTAGAATCAAACAAGATGTCCTTCAATAGGATAATAAATAAATTATGAAGTGGAAAATTAAATGGCGGTATAAGAGGAAATACTACACAGGAATAAAAATAAACCATATGAATACTTTTAAATGCAATTTTCTAAGTGAAAACCACTAGTCTGAAATAGCACTATCGCTTTTTGAGTCCCTTGATAGGACATTTTGGAGAATAATACTATAAGGATGATAAAAAGATCATCGATTGTCAAGTTTCTGTGGGATGATAAGTGAACGGGGAAAGCAAGTGGGGTTTTCTCAGGGTGGTGAAATTGCTCTCTCTGATACTGCAATGGTAGAGATATGACAGAATGCATTTGTCAAAATTCACATCTTTAGAGCACAAAGAGAAAACCTTAAGTATGCAAATTTTTAAAGGATATTTAGGCTGTCGGGATATCTCAGTATAGAAAGCAGAATGTGACAAAAATATGTAACTGCATCATCAAAACAGGAGACCACCTTACGAAGGAAGGTCGCACGGAAGTGTGGACCTGAATTTGGAGATGAGTGGGATGCAAGACCAAAGCCTAAAGGAATTGTCCATAAAAAAATTCTCTGGTTGATAAAGTTGTTACCCCGGGAAACAAACTGATAAATTCTGAAACCACTACACTTGTTCACTGGAAGTGAACAATGAAATAAATGAATGGTGGATGTTAGGGACCCCCTTTCCCACTATTAGAGTGAGGAGATTACAGATAAGCAAGGAGAGAAAGCTAGAGTGACCCAGGTTGAAACAGATAAGACTTAGAGACATTGCTATAAACGCATGTTTATCTTACTATAGATACAAACAATTATGTCCAGAAATATTTATAGATATGTTCATTTACACAGGTTACTATACACACATTTTTTTTCTCTGTCTGCCAAGAGAATCTAAAAGTAATAATTTCCCAGTAGCAATGAGCACACTAAGTTTTAAAATATGTTCTAATTCTGTTCTGCATAACACGACTTCTTGGAGAAATGGCTGATTCTAGGACCAGGATAGGAAACGTACATGATAAGCCTAGAGCATCTGGTAATACCAGAAAATAGATAAGTGTTAAACAGGCACACGTGCACACACACACACACACACACAATGATGGGGTGTGTCAAAGGGTCACAAAAGTCAACCAGGAGTCTCCCAGTGGGCAAAGCTTGACCAACTTGAACCACAAAATATATGCATTGGTATTGATTGGATTATAAAGTAAAATATAAAATAAATGTCCATAAATCCACACTGATATAAATACAAAGCTTAAGTAAACAAATGGAGAACAGACAAATCTTCTGTGTAGAAGAATTCCAAATATTATCTCATACTTCACTGTCAAGGAGGTGAAGTAGAATTACCTGTGGGTGTGAACAGTAACTTCTTCCCAAAGAGCTCAGTATTGAAAGGGGGCAAAATGAATAAGCCTGCAGGGGAAAAGCTTGACAAACAAGACCCCTGCCAGGTAATCAAGTTTAACGTCAGCAGTGACTTCGTGGTAGTTGTAAGGGCCCTTCAGATGGTGTCACAAGAGTACCTTATCTCTGCCATCTTCCAACAAAACACACATAATCCGATCATGAGAAAAGTATCAGCTACATTCTGCAAAATCTAGCCATGACTACTCCGAATTATCAAGGACTTTCAAAACAAGGAAAGACTGAGAAACTATTGTAGCCAATCAGAGACTAGGAGACATGACAATAAAATAGAATGTGATATTCTTCTTGAGATTCTGGAACAGAAAAGAGATATTATGTAGGAATCTGAGAAAATCTGGATAGTGTGCAGAATTCAGTTAGTGAGTCTGTGTCAATACTAGTTCCTTAATAGTGGGAAATACATCTTGCTAATACACCTACCAGTAAGGGAAATGGGTGTAGATTACACGGATGTTTTCTCTTCACAATATTTCTGTAACTAAAACAACTATTCTAAAATAAAACTGTATTCAAAGAAACAAAAATGAATTTTTGGTGCTGATATTGTATTCTACAAATACACTGAATGTGTTTATTTAAAAAAAAAAGAAACAGAAATGTTATAGAGCATTGTGACTTCATTTGATAAAACGTATGTGAATTGTATCTTTTAATGTGATGAGCAATTTTAAACAGTACCAACCTAGAAAATAAACTGTTGTGAACCTAAGATCCCTTCAACTCACAAATGACTTGGTAATTCCAAATTAGGAATTAGAAATAATGATCCTACTGAATAGGTAAATTAAAAAAAATTTTTTTAATTGTAAGATAAAGAGGCAGGCATGTTTGGTAAAATATGATAGGCTCTTCCTTCGTGAGGCTTAACTTGAACTTTAAGTACTCTTTCTTTGATAGGTAAGATTAATTTCCAGGACAGTGGAAAAGTACTACCCAAAATGTGAGAATGGAAGTTAGCATGGTGTGCTTAGAGCACAGCAGTTTTGATTGGGACTAAATTTACCTGTTTCTGCATAAGTAATATGTACAGCTGAATTAAGAGAGGAAGATTGGTGAGCAGACTTTGACAAGCATCACGAGTGAAAATTTTCCTGCAGTACAATGAGTCATTCAAAGAGAAATAGAGAGATGGGAAATTAACGAGAGCAATTTTAGAATAAGGACATTCATTACAGGACTTGTGTGTATGCTTTGAATTAGAATGGGAGACAAGGAGAGAACAAAGGGGTCTGAAGGGTATTCTTGTGCTTTTTAATTGTTGCCAGGCTTTTACCTCCAGCCTCTAAGTGACACACCCGAGTCATCTAAAATGCAGTCTTAGAAAGTGAGATGATGAAGCTGTTCAGCCATTTGGTCATTAGTGAAGCTCACATTCATTACAACATTACAACTACAATTGCTGGTGAAACATGCAAAATCAAAGTTACTCATCATCATTTCAGGAGCAAAAGATTTTATTCCATTTAAGCGTTTGGTGACTATATAAATTTTAAAGACAATTGTCATGAAAAATTATGTAAATGACAATCAAAAGTCATCAAAACATGCTTTCAAGTATAAGGAAACTTTTGAAAAATAAGAGTGAGACTGCCAGTAAAAGAAAGAAAAAGCAGCTACGTGAGGCACCGCAACAGCTTGCCTGTCTGTGTCCTGATTCTGCCTATCTTTGTTTTGCAAGGTCAGCAGATATTTTCAAATCAATTACAAGCCTGTGTTCTTTTATAAAACAATTATTTTCTGTTGTATGCAACAAGAGTGAGAGATAATAAAACACATGGGAAACATATAGAGTTCATAAAAGCAGAACAGAGAGCAACAAAAAATTATGAGAATGTGAATTAGTCTCATAATACAGAAGAGCTGTAATAAAAGTTGTCTGCCATTTACTTCAATGTTTGCCTTATTTCACATTCATAATCAGCTGAGACTCAAATTTGTTACTACTTTTCTGTTATTTTATTGAACTCAGAGCTAAGTTCCATGAATAAAAGACTTTAATCCAAGAGTGTTAGCAGGGCAGGGGCCAGCTGCTCACCATATTGCAGCTGCATGAGGCCGTGATTTCAGTTGGGACAAACAAGAACTTGTTTGGATTTTGTTTTTTTCATTCCTGGAGAACTATATGAGCAGAGAGAGCTTTGAACATCCGAGGTATATTCTTTGGGAACCAGAAGACGGTATGCACGTGTGAGTTTGTGTATGTGCCAAGGAAAGACCTAGGGAGAAGAAGGACTCACACACTCATCTCTGGCTTACCACGAGGCTCTGGCCAAGCAGTCATGAAAGCAAAGGCTGTCTTTTAATGCTTCTGATGCTTGAGGTGTACCTTGCCACCCAGATCCTCTTGGTCAAAGGTAGAAGACGAACAGTGGAGAAATTTAAGAAAAAATTTTCACCAATCATTGGAGGACTACTTAATTATACTAACCCAGGTGGATCCTAAGAAGCCAGACTTAAAAATAAATATGACAACTTAAAAAAAAAAATGAACCAGAAACAGCCTCCTATCTGTTTAAAAGACAATTGAATGAAGTAATGATTAGACTGGTGTTGTTGGAGATGTAATGTATAACTACTTGTTGGATGACAAGAGGGGCACTCGAGCAAGGGGTGAGAACAGAGGAATATTAAAGAACAGTTTTTGTAAACCATTGAAATCAAAGCTAGACTGTATTAAGTTAATATTCCGATTGAGAGCCTGGGTGAAATACAGTAAAAGAAACTATGAGGAAATAAAAAGGTGCACTGGAAAATATGTATTGAGCACAAAAGAAGGCTGTAATCAAGGAATAAAAGAAGAATGCAACAACAGCAAAATCAGTAAGACAAATTAAAAAACAGTAAAATGGCAAATATAAATTCCATCATGTCAGTAGTTATATTAAATGCAAATGAATTATGCAAGTAAATGGCAGAAAATGGAAAAAAATGAGTAAAATTTTAAGCCAACTATAGTCTATAAAAGATACAATATAAATTCAAAGAGAGATATAGATTAAAAATGAAAGGATGGAAGTGGCAAACCATAAACCTGGTAACCAAAAGGTAACTCTGGAAGCTAGCCTCATATTTGGCAAAACAGATATTAAGACAAAGATTATAGAAGTGATAAAGAAGGATTTCATTATCCTTGAGGATCAATGCAACAGAAAATTGTAACAACTATGAACATGTATTTACTAAGTAAAGGAATCCTGAAATAACTGAAACAACATGGAAAGAAATTCAGGCACAAATACAAAAATTAATAATAATAGAGACTTAAAAACTCAATAATGAATAGAATAACTGGGCAGAAAATTTATAAGAATGTAGAATATTTGAACAACATTAAAAGCCAGTTCTATTTAAAAGACATTTCCATGGTACTCTACCACAAAAAGCAGAATTTTCGTTCTTTTGAAATACACAAGAAACATTCCCAGAATGAATATACAATGTGCCATAAAATAGGACTTAATAAATTTAAATGGGTATCACACAAAATATGTTTGCTCATCACAGAAAAACAAAATTACATATAAACTACAGAAGGAAATTTGTAAAATCTACAACTATGTAAAAATTAAACAACACACTCCTAAATAAGTAATAGGTTAAAGAAGTCACCAGATAAATTATGAACTACTTTGAGTTGGATAAAAACAAAAAAATGACATATGAAAACCTATGGTAAGCAGCTAAAGCAGTGTTTAAATGGAAATGTATAACTGTAAACAGCTACATTAAAAAATGAAAGTGATTTCATGCGAATAACCTAATGAACATCTAAGGCATATTTTTTGGGAAGTAGAAGGTTGTATGCATGTGCAAGCTTGTGTATGTGGTTAGGAAAGGTCTAGGGAAAAGGAGGACTCAGACACTCATTTAGTTACCTTAAGACACTAGAAAACAAGAGAAATCTAAACCAAAAGCAAGCAGAAAGAAGGAGATAATAGTGATTACAGCTGGCTAAATGGAATAGGAAATAGGAAACAAAACAAAACTCAACAAAGCCAAAAGGGTATTTCGAAGGATTTTTTTAAAGGACAAAGTTTAATTAGACTGATAAGAAAAAACGAAGAAAGATTCATATTTCCATAACCAAGAATTAAAGATGGAACATCACTACAGACATTACAGAAGTTTTTTTTAAAAAATGTAAGGGTATATTATGAACAGCTCTCTTTCAACAAGTTAGGTAAATTATCAGAAAGGACAAATTCCCAGAAAGACCCAAACTACTGAAACTGGCTCAACAAGAAACAGAAAATCTGAATAAATCATAACAAGTGAAAAGATTGCATTAGTAAATAAAAATCATTTTACATATACACTAATCTAAGTTCCAAACAGTTTCAGTGGTAAATTCTACCAAATACACAATAAAGTACTAATATGACTCCTTCTCAAACTTTTGCAAATAATAGAAGAGTTGACAGCACTTTTCAACTTATTCTCTGAGGCCAGTATTACTTTATAACCAAAATCCAACTAAAGCCATCACAAGAATGTAATACTTCAGAACAATAGCTCTTAGGATCATTAGATACAAAAATCCTCAAACTGAATCAAACAGCATATATTATGAAGGATTTTATACCATGACCAAGTGTAACATGTAAAAAGTTGGTTTGAATTGCAAAAAATCAATAAACATATTAGGCAATGTTGCTACAATAAAGCAGTAAATCAGAGGATTATCTCAATTTATGCAGAAAAATCATTTGGAAAAATTCATCACTCATTTATGATGAAAGCATTCAGCAAACTAGAAATAGAAGGAAACCAACCCTTCAACCCGATAATGCATATGTTCAAAACAACCACAGCTAATGTCATATATAATAGATTAAGATGGGTAACCCTTTTTCTTAAGACAATAAAAAAGACAAGATTTTCAGTCTCCCTATTTCAATTAAACATTGTGTAGGAAGTTCTAGGCAGGGAGGCTAGGCAGGAAAATAAATAAAATTCATCCAGACTGAAAATGTAGCAGTAAAACTCTCTCTCCTTGTATATGACATGAATGTATGCAATAAAGCTTCTCAAGAATCCCATAAAAACTTTAGAACTAATAAAAGAGTTCAGCAATGCAATAAGAAACAACATAAATTTGCAAATATCCCTGGTATTTTCATACACCAGCAATGAATAATACAAAAGTACAATTAAGAAAATGACTTCATATACAATAGCATTAGAAGAATAAAGTACTTAGAAATAAATTCAATAAAATAGCTACAAGTTTTGTATACCGAAAACTCAACAACATTGTTCAAAGAAAATAAGTAATATCTAAACAAACAAAATGGCATATCACACACATGGATAGGAAGACAATACATGCAGCTGAAATAATGTACAGATTGAACAGAATCGCTATCAAAATTCTAGTTACTTATTTTTCAGAAATTGAGAAACTGATATTAAAAAGTACATAGAAATGCAAAGAACACTAAATAGCCAAAACATTCTTTAAAAAAAGAGAGTGATTTGTAATTCTTGAATTCAAAACTTACTACAAAGTCACAGTAATTATGACAGCGTTGTACAAGTTAAAGATAGAAACATAGATAAAAGAATAGAATTGAGAATCCAGGAACGAATCCTTACATTGAAGGTAAATAAATTTTTTACCAAGGTACCAAGAAGATTTACTAGTAAAAGATGGTTTTTCCAAACAATGGTGTTAGGACAAGCGAACATTGAAATGCAAAAGAATGGCTGTGGATCCCTGCCTCACACTGTATACACAGGTAAGCTCAAAATGCACCACGTAGCTAAATATAAAAGAATGACTGTGGACCCCTATCTCACACTGTATACATGAGTAAGCTCAAATTGGACCATGTAGCTAAATATAAAAGAATGGCTGTGGACCACTATCTCACACTGTATACACAGGTAAGCTCAAAATGGACCATGTAGCTAAAGATAAAAGAATGGCTGCGGATCCCTACCTCACACTGTATACACAGGTAAGCTGAAAATGGACCACGTAGCTAAATATAAAAGAATGACTGTGGACCCCTATCTCACACTGTATACACAGGTAAGCTCAAATTGGACCATGTAGCTAAATATAAAAGAATGGCTGTGGACCACTATCTCACACTGTATACAGAGGTAAGCTCAAATTGGACCACGTAGCTAAATATAAAAGAATGGCTGTGGATCCCTTTCTCACACTGTATACACAGGTTTGCTCAAAATGGACTACGTAGCTAAATATGAAAGAATGGCTGTGGATCCCTAGCTCACACTGTATACACAGGTAAGCTCAAAATGGACCAGGTAGCTAAAGATAAAAGAATGGCTGTGGATCCCTACTTCACACTGTATACACAGGTAAGCTCAAAATGGACCACGAAGCTAAATATAAAATAATGGCCGTGGATCCCTACCTCACACTATATACACAGGTAAGATCTAAATGGACCATGAAGCTAAATATAAAAGAATGGCTGTGGATCCCTACCTCACACTATATACACAGGTAAGATCTAAATAGACCACGTAGCTAAATATAAAAGAATGACTGTGGACCCCTACCTCACACTATATAGACAGGTAAGCTCAAAATCGACCATATAGCTAAATATGAGTTGAAATTATTAAACTCCTAGAAGAGAGCATGTATAGCAAATCTTTCTGTCCTTGGATCAAGTAATTTTTAAAAGACATACCAAAACCACATGTAACAAAAAAAAAATTCATCCGTAAATTAGACGTTACAAAAAAATTAAAAATTTCTTTCTTTTTCTCAACTCCCTTTTATTACACATAGATTTGACCAGCCTCCTTATAAACCGTACATTTTTCTTTTAACTGATAATATTTTTAAATATTTGAACACAGATAGGGTAGTATGTCTAGACATTGTTTATTCTATCAACTATTGATTTGAAATGACATTTTGAATAGAAATAATATAAACCACAAATGCCATCTTGGTTATTCAGAATAGCTCTGAGAAACTTACTGAGCTGCCTGAGGGGTTGGAGAAGCACCCAGAGTTTGGGGACAACGGATGCGTCATGGAAGCTAGAGGACATGTGGATCACATTCGAGCTCCATTCCATGTTACAAGCTGAGTTGAACAGGGCAATTTACCTACCCAACCCAAGTAAGAGTTTCTTTATTTGTATAACATGTAACAGTGAAAGTTACACCAAAACATGCAGCATTTTTCAGTACAATACTTGGCATAGACTATTTGCACAAAATTTATTAGCCATTAGTATCTCTAAGTTGCTATTTATCAAGAGGGAAACGTGTTGACTTGGTACTCTGCAGATTATTTGTATTCATGATTTTTATTAAATCTTGATTTAAAAGTGATTTACTTCTGTCCAGTCTTACTGCCCCTCTCCTAGTCTGATTCATTTTCATTTTTTTCTTTTTTTTCAATTGTACTTTGGGTTCTGGGGTACATGTGCAGATCATGCAGGATTGTTGCACAGGTACACATATGACAATGTAGTTTGCTGCTCCATCCCCCCATCACCTACATCTGGCATTTCTCCCCATGTTATCCCTCCCCGACCTCCCCCCCACCACTGTCCCTCCCTTACTGTACCCCTAACGAAGCACTTCCACAATGTTCTTGCTGGTATCCCAGGATCTATCCTATTATATTCTCCACATATCTATCAAAATCTTTCCACAGAAATTTGAAATCATTTTTGTGCTTAAATTCCTTCACCAATTTCCTGCTTCTTTCTCTTAGAAAAAAATTCATAACTTCTTCAACCTCGCCTTAATCTCCCCTTGTTTCCCACGCACTGCCCCTCTGCAGAGGCCCCCCTGGCTCTGCTTCCATGCAGCTACCGTTTGGGGTTTCAGCATGCATGCCCCCTCCTCAGGCGCCTGTCCTCTCAGCCTCCACATGCAGGTGGCTCTTTGTTTCTTGTGCCTGAATTACCACGTGGGTCCCTGTCAGTAGCTCTTTACAGTGGGTTGTAATTACTTCTTTAAAGTATCTCTTTCCTGCTAGTCTCCAAGCCCCCATGAAAGCAAAGAATAGTTATGGTTGCATTTCCCACCCAGTCCCCAGTCATCAGCCCAGTCTGGCATTTGTGAAATGGATGAGCACAGTTTTCAAGGCGAGGTGCATTTCATTTCAAAATGCCCATGCTCTTCCTGTACATGCTTCCCACCGTGAGCATTGCACAGCCAAAAACTGGTTCACTTCAGATGAGAGTAGAGAGCATTTTCCTTTTTATTTCAAAAGAGGGTACCATGAAATATATAAAGAAATTGAACATCTATATGCAGAGATCTAAAGCAGCATCTGTAACAAATTATAATGAGAAAATCAGACTATTTCAGGAGAGAGTGATTGAGGAAATACATTCAACCATATTTCCAATTTTTTGCTGCTAAGGAAAATAACATTTTAACAAATATATTTGCCCTCCTTCCCCGACAGCTGTGTGTGACTCCAGTTGAAGTCGAATGAAATGTGTGGACTACCTGTTGGTACAGGTGGAAGGTTGCTTTCTGTTTTTCTTTTGTGATTGGTTCTTCCTTTTACACCTCCTGATCATTTGGCAGTTGACTTCCCATTTGAAAGGGCTTCCTCTGCAGGGTTTCCGATTGCTCACACCTCCTGGCTTGTGAGTTTGTCTCTGTATCTTCCCTGATCCTGCAGGTGCATTAGCAAGACAGCTGCAGCACTCACACCTTGACTTTGATGTATAACAAAGCTGTCTTGTGCCACTGTGCTACCCACATGGGAGCTCATGTGCCAACTTATTATCTGTTTCTTACCTAAACATACTTCTCCTGGCAATTACTTTTCCCTCCATTCTGCAACAGGGAGAGAAACTCTCTCCCTGTTTTATTTTATTTTATTTTATTTAACAAATTTTGCACTGTTTTGTGTGTTTGTTGGAACATTAGAGGAAAATAAGTTGGAAAGAAACAGTTGAGGATAAGAAGTAAACATCAAAGATGAAGGCTAGAAATATATTTGAATTACTTTTGGTGACATTTTGCTAATTCAGACTTGTGGTTTTTAAACTTAATGAAATTACATAGAATTTTTGAGGGACAGAACAGTATGGTGGTTAAGAGAATTAATACTGTCATGGTGCAGGGATTCACGTCTGTGCTCTGTGATTCACCACCTGTGTGACCTGGGCCAGTTGCTCAATTTCTCTGGAACTTCCCTTGTCAGTTCCTGACTCTCTTCCCTGAGTTTCTGACTCTCTTCTTTTTCTGAGAAACTGTTGGTTTTGTGATTTTTTAAAAGTCTGTAGGGAGCTGGCAGTAGGTACAGCAGTACTTGATCTCTGAGAGTGCTCTAGCAAAATGGTATGGAACCAGTGGACCCATGTCATGGGTAAGAAAGTCTGTTGTCTTGGGCCCCAGAGAAAGCTACGAGGAGTGGAGGCACAGTGTTAAGAACACATGTTTAGCCTTCACTAAGAATTTGAAGTCACAGCTTAATAACATAATTACTTAACATTGGATGAGTTATTTAACTTCTAAAAGTCTCAGGATTTTTTTCTTCTCTAAAATGAGGATAATGATATAGTTATTGTAAAAAAGTAATAGATAGACTGGCAATATAATAGATACTTAGGTAATGAGACATTTCTTTCTCTCTTAATTATATATAAAATTGACTCTTGAACAACATGGGTTTGAACTGTGAGGGTCCACTTACACATTTTTTTTGATAAAGTTTACCCTGATTGTGCCTGACTCTCCTGATTCGCCTTCTTCTCTTCCACTTCTGCCACATCTGAAATAGAAAAACCAAACCCTCCTTTTCCTCCCCTGCCTGCTCCAGTGATGGCAAGAATGAAGACTTCCATGAGGTTTCACTACCAGTTAACGAATAGCAAATATATTTTCTCTTCCTTATGTTTTTCTTAATTACCTTTTCTTTTCTCTAGCTTACCATATTGTAAGAATTACTGCATATGACACATTTAATACACAACACATGTTAGTCAACTGTTAATGTTAGCAGTAACAGAAACAGTAGCTGTTTGTAGTTCAGTTTGGGGAGCTCCAGTGATGTGTTCAGACCTTTGACTGTGTGAGGGATCGGCGCAGCACTCCTCACGCCCATGTTGACCCAGGATCAACTGCACTTAATTAGAATTTTAAGTCTCACTCATAATCCAAAGCCCTTCTTATCCACATATTCTTCTCAGACTATTTCAACCACAGTTATCTCACCCACTTGTAAAGTCAAAGTTCTCAGCTGTATAAGACATTTGAAAGTAAACAGGTTTGCCATTTACTACCTGTGTGAGCTTAGGAAAGTCACTTCAGTTTACTTTTCTGAACTGCAAAGTGGGGCTGATCATAGTGTGATTCTGTTAGGACTGTGTTGAGGATTAAATGGGGTGGTAAGTGTAGGGCACTTGGCACTGTGCCTGGAAGGAGCCCTGGACATGGTGAATCACATAACTGCTCTTATCAGCGGCACTGACTCTCCATATTTCATATTCTCTTACTTTGTGTAACTCTTACAACATCTGTCCACGTTTCATACAGGTCAGTGTTATTTTCCAACTACATTGTGGACTTCTTCAGAAGAGTCTGGTTTTCACAATTAATTAATTAGTTCACATAATAAAAGGACAAATAATTAGTTAACATAATAACAAATAATTAGTTAACAATAATAATAATTAGTTAACAATAATAACAAATAATTAGTTCACATAATAAAAGGACAAAAGGCAAAGGACAGCATCTGGACAGAGTCAGGCAGGGAGAAGGATACTGGCGCTGTGCTGGGGCTGGCTCTCGCCTGGCACCTGAATGTGAACACAGATGTAAAATTCCAAGATTTCAGGCCAGTTGATGCCAAGTGGGTGGCTTTAGCTTTCGCATGGTGAGGGTATTTATCGCATGAAAACAGACGCTAGCTACAAACTCGGCTTCCACCACCCCATACTGTAAAACACTTCCCAGATACAATATTGAGTATGCATGCATTGACAGAATGGCCAGAATGGCAGCAGGGACCATACTAAAGTTAGTCTCCATAGGAAATACAAACCTATTATTTTCTTAATGATTGTAATATTTAAAGTGAATACATTGGCCAGGCATGGTGGCTTACACCTGTAATCCCAGCACTTTGGGAGGCTGAGGCAGGCAGATCACCTGAGGTCAGGAGTTCCAGACTAGCCTGGACAATATGGTGAAACCCTGTTTCTACTAAAAATACAAAAATTAGCTGGGCGTGGTGGTGGGTGCCTGTAATCCCAGCTACTTGGGAGGCTGAGGCAGGAGCATCACTTGAATCTGGAAGGTGGAGGTTGCAGTGAGCCGAGATCATGCCGTTGCACTCTAGCCTGGGTGAAAAGAGCAAAACTCCATCTCAAAAACTAGAAAAAGTGAATATATATTGATTTTATATTTATAGATGTATACATAAGGAATAGATAGCCACCTTTTAATATTTGCTGTATTATAACCAAATAATTGCTTCAGAACAGAGTGGCTAGTAGAGATATAAAAATGAAAAAATAAATACATTAAATAATAGTTGTATACAACACTGAAAATATCGTTCTGAAAAATCACAATTGTTTTTGATATTTTGTACACTCAATCTTACCACTTTTTTGAATGGCTTACTAAAGCTACAAGAGAGAAAATGCACTTTATATGGTTTACAAGACATCTTTTTACATGGCTTCACACTGAAGATATCAGTCTTATTGTTTGGTTACAATATAGGAAGGTAAATTTGAGGAGTCCTTTCATGTCTGAAGCCTGCTGTCATGAATTACAGTGATAAATGCATCTATTAGAGAAGTGCCCCAGATGTTGTGGTTAAATAAAACAAATAAAACAGGAATCATTTCCTCCATCCTCAGCGTGGGGACATATTTTCCCAATATCACCCCTCTGCCGTGTTCGCTTTATCCCTGCATGGAGCTCGCATAGCACCCTGCGCAAGACTTGAAGATATTCTTATTCAAAACCCCCTTTTTTTCCAGGTTGTGATTTTTGGTTGAACCCCGTGCTTTGAGTGTGTAGTAAAGTCAGAGGTGAGATCCTCTCCCTCCCCCCTTGCCTGGGGAGACAGTGCAGTGGAAGATGTGCCTGCAGGGAGGGAATGTGGACCGCCCACGGTGCCATCACGCGTGGACGCAGCACCTGCCGCCGTCCACAGGAGACAGGCTCCGCCTCAGGGCTGGGAGGAGCAGATGCTACTCCCGACAGCGTCGGCTCTCTGTGCAAAACGGCTTTCACTGCAGGCAGCCCCCAAATTATGTTGAATTGTCCGGGGTTCTGCCGGGTTTCGCATACACCCTGCTTAGGTCTATACTTATAAGAAGGAATGGATAGGATTTTAAATTTGAGGTTAAATGCAGCATTAGATAATTAAATTAAATAATTACTAAAATTATGCCAGTAGAAATAAGAATAAATATTGTTCTCTAAGCCTGTCTAAAAACCATCTGTCTTTCTTGGGCATGGAACCTTCTTCTGTTTATCATCTATAGGTGTTTCAAACCCTGACTGTGTAAAGTCTGCTGTTAATTTTTAGGAAAAGAACGAGTTGTCCATTTTTTGTAGACTTGCAGGTGATTTTGTCCAGTGGAGAATATGAGCTCCGAAACTTTGCTGCTACTGTTCTGCAGTGTGTGAACTCGGTTTCTTCCTGTCTAATCTAACAAGCCCATTTCTTCACTCTCATTTGGCAACTGATGAGGGACACATCCGTTTCTCATGTTCTCCTGGGAACCAGCTTTCTATCCTGCTGGGCTCCCCCAGGGCTACCCCATAAATCTTTAGCATATGTTCATTACACAGTCCTTTGAGGATTCTACTCTTCTAGTTTTCAAAATTGCACATAGACAAAACAAGATATAGAATATGCTAATTTTTAAATACATTTTAGCCATTAATCAAGTTTGCACTCTTGGGAAAATAAATATTTTACCTAATTTTTACACGATACAGTATGGGGGCTTATTTAAAATTTGAGGGTAGTTATGATTTAAAAGATTTATGCACTGAGAAAACAGACACACGATTTTCAGTTGAGTCTTCCATTTTGGAGAAAAACTCCCAGGAAGACTGGCTTCTAATTTCCAATAGTTTATTCTCTCACTCAAACACTTTAAACCTTTGTACAATGGCACCATTTTTTTTTTTTTGGTACTTACAATTAATGTTAGTTCTCTCCCATTCTATTTTTATTTCCTTACAGAGTCAATAAAGCAAAAAGTAGAGGCTTATTAAGTCAACTCAATAGCATCAGCCCCCAGGAAATCAAGCAGGTCAAAGTGCTATAAATTACGGCCTTCACATGGCATGAGTACCATGAAGATAAATGAGGATGCCAACACGTGACGCCAAAGGAAGAAAAGGGCACATTTCACTCTGAGTTTTTGTTCTACAGTAGTATAGTTTATTTTTTAAATCGGTGGCAAAAGGTAACATTCCATTACCTGTGAGCAAATACTTTATACTATACCTTTAGCTATTTCTCTCATATAAATAACAAAACTGTCAATTCCAGAATATTGACACAAGCTTCATAACACTGGACAGTCTTTCTGGCAAGTTAAAAAAGGAAAAATAAAAGCTCCAAACATCAAATTGATTTTTTATGCATTTACATGTCACATATTAGAAAAAATGCTCAAAATAATCTCTGAAAATCCTCCTTGTTTGTTCTTATATACATTTGTAAATGCTAATGTGTTTTCTAACTGTATTTACATCTCTTTCATTTCCGTCTCTCCAATTCTAGCAGGTAATGTATGTGCTCTTTCTTTTTCTTTAACGTTGTAATTTTGTGAAGCAGGATGAAAGGACTCCTGGTTTCTATTTCTGTACTTGTGCACCCTAGAAGAAACAGGGTTTGGAGAATCATAGAAGAAAAATGAAGGTAAAAGTGCTTCCACTTACTTGGGAGGCTGAGGCAGGAAAGTCGCTTGAACTTGGGAGGTGGAATGAGCGGAGATCTTGCCACTGTGCTCCAGCCTGGGTGACACAGTGGAACTCTGTCTCAAAATATAAATAAATAAATACAATTTAAAAGTCCAATTTCTCTTTTGTTCGGGTCAGGTGAATTCCGTCCTGAACTGTATTGACTCTATCCGCTGTTGTCTCCTCTCCACTAACAACTCCGTCCACCAAGACGGTTGCTCCATTCAGCGCACTTTTCAGTTGCGTAATTTCCGTCAGGTACTTTCTTATAACTTATTTGCTGGAGTTTCCTATTGTCGCTTATTTCAGGGGAGCTCATACCTGCCCATGAAAGCATTGTTGTGATGGCAACTTTAGAAGCCTTGTCAGATAACTTCAGCTCTCATTCATGGCAGTGGTGGTTTTTGCTGATCTTTTCTCATTCAAGATGCAATTCTTCTGGATTTTGGTTTAGCAGGTGATTTTGGATTGTATCTTGGACATGTTGGGTATTTTGAGACTATTTAGTTTCCTCATCCTCATCCTCCTAAGCAAGTTGTCTTCCGATGAAGTACAGTAAGAGGATGGGGGTACATCTATATACCATTTCTTTGCACCCTGATGATACATCCCAGACAAAATGGGAGTTCTGGCTCACTCTGCCTTGCTACTGAAAGATGGGGCAGCATTTGTGCCCTCCTCCTTGGCCCCCACTGATACTTTCCTGAACAAAGTGGGGCAATCGCCTGCATCATCTGTCTGTTTGCCTCTGAGGGATCATGTAAGCTCAGAGCCCCACTGGGACTCACTGTCACCAGAGAGACAGGGAGCAGAGGGGTAACTCAACTGCTTTGTTGCTGCCAAGTAGGAGCACAGGCTCAGCTCCCCGGCGAGTCCCACTGAGACTGGGGTGAGAAGTGTGGACTGTTGGCAAGCTCTGCCCCAGACCACCTCGTTCTGCTTCACCAGTGGGAGGAGGTGGGGTTGGAAGATAAACATACCTAGGTACCAGGTATACTTATTGTCCATGAGGGCTGTATTAGTGTGTTTTCACACTGCTGATAAAGATATAACTGAGACTGGGTAATTTATAAAGGAAAGAGGTCTAATTGACTCACAGTTCAGCATGCTGGGGAGGCCTCAGGAAACCTACAATCATGGCAGAAGGGGAAGCAAACACATCCTTCTTCACATGGTGGCGGGAAGAGGAGAATGAACAAAATGGGGGAAGGTCCCTTATAAAACCATCAGATCTTGTAAGAACTGACTATTGTTAGAAGAGCCAGAGGGCAACCATCCTCATGATTCAATTACCTCACACTGGTCCCTCCCGTGACCAACAGGAATTATGGGAACTACAATTCAAAATGAGATTTGGGTGGGGACACAGACAAACCATGTCAAGGATACAGCTAGATTATCTGTGTATCTGTATACACATATATACACACCAATACATCCATATCTATTTTTCCATCTGTGTCATACTATTTACAAACCTGTATCTGCAATTCCAGTCTAACATCCAGAGGTCTTTCTAAACTGACTCCTATCCATGCTTGTAAATCTCTGCCATAACTTGAGGAAATGGTGCTCAGTATCCTGAATACATATACTTAGTTATTCAATTTATTTATAACTTGCTCGGTGCAACCAACGACCCATGCACACAACTGACCTCTTCTTCCTTCAGTCTCTATGACCCACACTTCCTCAGCCCTCATATATCCTACTGGGTGCACACACAATTCCATGGATTCTCCTTTCCCCAACACTTTGGTGTTGAAAAGGAATGGAAAGCAATGGAAGAAAGGGATGAGAATAATAGAAGGTAAGCTTACTTTTCTTTTTAATATTAAAAAGATTAGGATCTAAAATAAATTAGTTTTAGTATAGTAAATTATTTGGTCTCATTTTAAGAAAATTATAAATAAGAAGTAATGTACCAGACTATGGCCAACAGAAATACATTATTCAGTAAAATTCTAATTAATGGTGGTATAAAGTGCATGGTACATAACTTAGCATAGGAGCCTAAAGCTGTCAGCTAAATGCAATTTACAAAATGGCTTTACTTTTGCATTATTAAATTTAATATATAGTTTAAGATACTTGCATATTTTAAATGTTGATTTTATGTGGAGAAATCTCTGGCCTTTCACAGAATTCTAATTTGGTCATGGTACCGTTGCACCCAAGAAATAGATATGTCCTGAGACATGACCAGATAAACCCAGACCACCACGTCAGTGATCCCAGGTCTACCAAGGATGTGGGTTTAGTAGGGCTTCCATAACAGAATGCACCACACAGGGTGGCCTAAGACAGTAGAAATGTACTGTCTCACAGTTTTGGAGACCAGAATTCTAAAGTCAATATGCCATGACGGTTGGTTTCTTCTGAAACTTCAGAGGGAGAATCTGTTTGGTGCCTCTTTCTGAGGCTCTGGCTCTGGCTGGTGGTTTTTGGTGCCCCTTGGCTTAAAGAGGCATCACTCCAATCTCGGCCTCCATCATCACAGGGTGGTCTTCCCTTGTGTCTCTTTGTCTAAATCACGCTCTTATTTCTCTTATAGACACACCAGTCACATTGGACTGGGCCCCACCCTAGTCTAGTATGGCTGCATCCAAACTGCTTTAGATCTTCAAAGACCTTGTTTCCAAGTAAGGTCACTTTCCCAAGTATCAGAAATGAAGACTTGAATATATACATGGGGGTGAGAGGAAGGCTATTTAACACACTACCCACTGACTATGAGATAACTAAATAAACACCACTGGTCTAGTTTGAGATATACGTTTAATATACTATTATGGACATTGAATTATTCAATGCCTCTCATCCTATAGCGCCCCTAAATCAGTATTTTCTTCTCAAAGGACAAATAAAATATTGGTAGCAAGTCTGTCTCAAGGGACCTATTGGTTTTCCTACAGGAACAAAGCACTTCTACCTCGACAGCAGCCCACCCAGCCTGACCTCTTTTTTCTTTGGTCTTAATACACAGAAATGCTAAATATCTCTTTCGTAAGTTGCCACTTAAGATGTGGATGATGAATCTTTTTTATTTTTATTTTTAGACAAGGCTTTGCTTGTTCTGTTATCCAGTCTAGAGTGCAGTGGCGTGATCACAGCTCACTGCAGCCTTGACCTCCTGGGCTCAAGCAATCCTCCCACCTCAGTCTCCAAAGTAGCTGGGACTACAGGAGCACACCACCACACCCAGCTAAATGTTTTATTTTTTGCAGAGATGGAATCTCACATTGTTGCCCAGAGTGGTCTCAAATTCCTGGCTTCAAGCAATCCTCCTTCCTTGACCTCCCAAAGTGGATCTTTACAAATTTAGTGGAATTTGGCTCTTTTCAAACTTTGTGTTTTTGTTTCCACATTTGTCTACCTTACTCAAATGACCTATTACTTGGAAAACGTACAAAAATAGAAAGCAACTGTCAAAATAATTTTTAAAATAAGTTACTAACAAAGTGTTCCTGTCTAAAGTACTTTTCTTCTTATTCACCTCCAATGAGTAAAATTCAAAAAAAAAAATTGAAGACAGCTATGAAGTTGTACATAACGCCTCCCAGATTTTACTATCATTTTTTTTTTTCAGAGTGGGCTGTTTCAGAGTTGATAACTGGATAAGTGTGTTTTGACAATGGAATGAATTCACATAGGGGCATTACAATGAGGAAATCTGGATAATTACTTCCTAAAACAATGAAAACATGTTTTATAAACGGAGGAACGAGCTGGGTGGAAGACTAGGGCAATAGAAATGAACTTCAGCTACATCGTGTGATGGCCGATAGCCCTGTACCTGTGATGGTTCTCCAGTTCTCTGTCCACAGCAGCAAAATGTAAAGTGGCCAGTTTCCTCCAGGGTTCCCATCCCATCCGCCACTGTTCCTTCTTAACAGAGAAGGTACTTACAGCCCCAGTGAAAGTTTCTTGGATTAATTTATTGCCTTTGACAGAGTTAAGGGCAGAGTTGAATTATGTGCTAGTGTATGGAGGTGACTATTAAAGGTGAGTTGAGGGCTCTTTTGTCAAGGATTAACTAGTGACTTTGTAAATTAATAGCAGCAAACAGGATACGAGTGTGCCTGTAAGGAACCTCAGCTGTAGAGGATGGTGGGATGCATGAGAGAGGGGTAATAAGAACCTGTGTATTACAAAAAGGCTTACCAGGCTGTAACTGGGGAGCTACTGTGTCTAAATATATCTGAATTCCTTAAGTTAAAAGTCATAAAAACACAGTTATGCAGATTTAGAAGATGAATAGTTGATTAAACAACCAGAAAAATAATAGAATATTGGATAAAGCAACCAAATTCAGCCATCATATTCTATCATTGTCCTTTTGGTCTTTCCCAGTGAAATATATATTTTTAAAATATATATTTTTAAATAAAACATATTTTTAAAATTATTTTATTAGTTGAGGTAGTAATTTTTTTCAAGGTGAACATTAATAGAGATTAACTGAAAGTGCCACATTAATTAATTTCAAAACTTAATTTGTATGAGAAGATAATTATTTTTGACATGATAAGAATTTGTAAGAAAAATACTAAGAAATTTGTAATTAAACACAATCTAACATAAGGCTTTAAATAGTGACATATAAACAGAGTTTTACCCCTTTGCTTCTCCACACTGAGTGTGTTATTTTCAGATACAGGTTATTTCTAAGACCATGGTTAATGAAGTCTTGGTATGGGTTGGATTATTTCTAAACTTCTATTCTAACACAAGTGCCTTGGTATAAGAAATATACTTACAAATGGATGCAGAGATGGAGCGAAAGCCAGAGATTAGAAGGCCAGCATTGGGAACAAAATCCCATGCAGAAAACTGAAGAAACTCAGGATGTTTGATAGGAAGATGTATATAATAGGGGATGAGGGTGACACTGGTGTCCCAGTAGGATTCCCTTACTGATGTTATACATGTGGAAGAACAAAGGGAAAAACACATGACACGGGAAAGTGTAGACATAAAGCCCCTCGAAGAAAGAGGTAACAGTGACAGACTTTTCACAATGGGGAGCCTTCTTTGTGAAATGGCAGAGTCTGAAGAGGATGGCATGCGTTTCTGTTCCTGCAGGTTCCTGCTAACCCTAGGATTCTAAGAAGCAGCTCTTGGAAAAATTTGATCATGGCTGAACTCTATGCCATATTTTCCAAGATAAAGCTAAGAAATTTTCATTTTAGAAATATTGATATTGATGAGTTTTCCCTAAGTTGAGAGGTTTTTTTTTTTTTCCCCATGATTTGCAAAAGTGCCTCGACATCCAGATGTTTGAAGTCAGGAATCTTTGGAGGATGTCGGCACATAAATGGGAACTTTTTGATATCCCATGGAGCCGCCACTGGTGCATGCCTGAAAGCCTTCCTTGCTGCACGGACCACATGGGGACCACCAAATCTGTCAGACAGCAAGCCAGGCAGCGCTCGCAGCTCCACTTCCTCAGCTATGACAATGGCAGATGACTTGGCTCTTAGTGGAATTGCGCTATGAATAAACTTCCCAACCAAGTGGTAGTCGCTGATGTGAGTCCTACCCATGGGGGAAATATCTCAGTGTTATTTATTTCTGTCAATGGGAGAAGGACATTTGTTACAAAACAACTAAAACTGTGTGTTGGAGCATTCAACTGCTCTTCACTGCTAAGATGCGGGGGAAATTTGAATCACATTTATGAGACTATAAAGGAAGTGTGGTATGAAAATCGGGTCCTTTCACCTTGCATACTTCTCAGTCCAAATTATGCAGCTGCTCTGCCCTAGGTGAATTACACTTCCCTCCATGTCTGCTTCCCTGTCATTACCGTGGGCCTGACTCACGGGTGGATGGACTACAGAACACAAATTGTATGGTGTGCATGAAGTGGACATCCAATCAAGGGTCCCCCTGGTTTCCCCCTGGGCCCCTTTCCATCACTGACAGTTCACCAAAGACTTGGGCCACGAGAACTGGAAATGGCAAGGAACTTAGGCAGGAAATGCTTTGGGGCAGATGTTATTTCCTGGCAATCCTGAAAACCACAGGATTGTTAATTAAGAGCCTGTCAGAGACTTCAACGCTGAGCTCATACTGAAGACACAATACTCCTTTCATGCCTTCCTGAAGGGAAGTAGATTGAAGTAGGTTTAAAAATCCATTGTTCTGGGTGCTAGATAAGGTTTGCTGCCTACTGAAGAGATCTGGACAGATTGGTCAGTATTCTCTTCTTATTTTTACACACATAGGAAGAAAGATTGATGTGCACAGATACACACACAGGCACACACAAACAAGGCACACACATACCCCCAGAAAGAGTCTTGAAGCTAAATATACTATTTTGTCTCCTAGGGTTCCTATTCAACGAATCTTTATGTTAATCACACATAATCAAATCTCTGGAAAGGTTTAAAAGCAAAAGAAATAAAAACAAAGCTTTGACTTACTCCTAATTTGATTCCTGGTTGGCCAGCAGTGCTTTATAGTCTATGGTTATTATCCACATGTATTTCCATTTAAACTGTGCCAGCTGAGGCCAGTTCTCATTTGAGAATCGTAGTCACAGCCCCAGAGGAAAATAAAAGCATGTCACTTTAAATTTTATAGCAGGGCCAAAGAAATGTCAGATTCCTGCCTCAGCTGTATAACGACACGCATTGTATTTGACCTGAACACATCCCATCAATTCATGTTCATGAGAAAATTACACTTTAGATTTACTCGATTCCTGTTCTTTATCCAATTTCTTACATAAAAAGGCAATTTGATGTTCTCTTCAGTGGTCACTGTATACATGCCACATTCAACACCAGCCTGCTAATGTCGTAGAAATTTATAATGCTGACTGAAATGTTCCCCTTGTTCTTCCTATACTACTCACAATTGCAATCAAATTAATTTTAATTAGTTGTACTGGGTCTCTTCGAAGATGCATTGTGTTTCTGTGTTGATAAGTTTTAAATTAGATTAAATAAGTCTTTTTTCCTTAATTTTTTTTTTTCAAATCTGAGCACACATCTGCTATATGAGTATTTCTATCCCACTGGCTTCCCAAGCACATTAAGTATATTCTTTACTGTATGTTTCTGTAAATGAGTGGGATATTTTAACTTGTAAAGATCTCTGCAGAATGAATTACACGTTTCCAAATTCCTCATTGATCAGGTTCTAATGAGCTGATTTTACTTGTACTTGATTTTCATGTATGGCCTCTGGAAAATGAAGTTTTGTCTTATAGACTCCAAAAAAGGAAGAAAATAATGCATTTATTTGGGTTCTTATTTTGCTTGTAGTTGGATTAAAATGTATACTTTTAGAGGAAATTTCTGTTGTATGTATGTATATCTACAATATATATAAGCATGCAACCTTGTCTTGATACTATCAGATAGTCTTCCATTAGGAATGAAGAAAACAAATATTTTAAAACTATTAGAAAAGCTCAAATGATAAATTAAGATAGACGCTTAAGAAAAGACCCAGAGAAGAGGAAACATCTGAACTTGGTCTAGGAGGATGAGTATCATCAGGTGTCTGCAGCAATTGCAATTCAGTCAAGTGTAAAGGGATATTTCTGGAGAGAAGACGGGCATCAGCAAAGACATGCAGGTATGTTTGAGAAATTTACAGTGGTCAGCATTGGCTAGAATAGCTGGTACATCCAACCTGCTGCCTGTTTTATAAATAAAGTTTTATTGGAACATAGCCACATCCATTCCTTTGCATCAAGCCCATGGTGGCTGTTGATCCACATGGCTGAATCGCTAATAGCGAGATCATTATGCCTGCAGAACCTGAAATAGTTACTAGCCAGCCCTTTATATAAAAATTTAAAAATCTGACCCCTGGGCTCAATCACAGAATGCTTGCTGTAGGATGAAAGACAAAAATGATGCTTAACAGTATCACATACTTCAATTTCCTTTGCAGATAGATTTGACCCCATGACCAAAGCCTGCCTTTGGGAGGCAGAAGTCATGGGTGCAACTTCTGAACCACACAGTTAAAAAGGAAGCAGGCTGCCTTCCATTTCCATTCTCCTTCCCAGGTTGTGATCTCAGCTCATTGACCATGGGCTCAGATTCCAAAGCCCACAGTGGCCAAGGCCATGCTGTCCTCCCAGGATGTGACCTCAGCTGGAGGACTGGCCATGAGCTCAGGTACCGGAACCCACAGGGGCCGAGGCAATGCTGTCCTCCCAGGATGTGACCTCAGCTGGAGGACTGGCCATGAACTCAGGTACCGGAACCCACAGGGACGAAGGCAATGCTGTCCTCCCAGGATGTGACCTCAGCTGGTGCATTGGCCATGGGCTCAGGTACCAGAACCCACAGGGATGAAGGCAATGCTGTCCTCCCAGTTCAGTGCTGCTTATCTCTGTCCTGTTACAGGAGAGAGAAATCAGCTTCTGTCTTGCATTTCTAGAAGTCTGTGTCACTGAAGTGTAGACTATACGTGGGCATTATTACTATTTTACATATCGTTAGCACACTTCCACAGGACTTGGGAGCTCATCCTCTCCACATCATGCCCAGAAACTGGAGATGATTCTTCCTTGACCTGGGTTCCTAGCCTTGCTTTAGTTTCTGTCTTGGGATTAACCACTTTGAATTATATATTAACTATGGGAATAAGACTTCCTTTCTTGTCCCCAATGGCTTCAATACAATCATCCAAAAATAAGTATAAGTTAGAAACTTAGAATTTTCAGTAGCTTTTAAACATAAAGCTGAAATCAGAACTTCAGAACTTTCAAAACAAAACAGAGCAGAGAATTTATCATGATCAGATCCACACTAAGAATGACTCAAAGATGTCTTAGAGACATAAAGGAAATTATTATACTAGTGATAGGATGGACTTGGAATTAGTTATGTGAGTAAATCAAACATTAGCAAAAGAAATTATCCAAATTGTTACCCAGAAGAAAATAGAAAGTGGAAGAGAGCATCTGAGACATTAGCACAGAATCAGAATATAACATGCAATTCAATGTCATCTTAATTTCAAAAAAATAGATCTCAAAACAAGAAAATTACCATAGATAACACAGAAGATTTCTTAGTTATAAAAATGTCAGTCCACTGAGTAGACATAATGTTCTTAGCTGTATACATACAGTAACATAGCTTCAAAAACACAATGTAAAATTAGACAGAAATAAAAGAATTACAGAACCACAATCCTAGTTGAAGATTTTGAAAATTTTCTATTGGACAAAATTCATTAGGCCTCAACTGATAAATCTGAACGGTGTCTTTTCAAGTATTTATATAGTAATTTTTGGAAGTCTGTCTTTTGCACATGATTTTCCATTATTTTTGGTTTGGTTGGTAGCTATACGGTTGTTGTTAATTGATATTTTATAAACCTTATATAAAAGGGCACAGAGTAGTGTTTACTAAAATTCTAAACATTTTTCTTATTTTATGTATTTTTATCTTTTGTTTACATTATTTTTATATGCTAGAAGTGTTTTGTATTTATTAATTCTCTCTACCTTTTCTGGTAAGGATTTCAATATTGGAAAAGAATTACTAGCTCTTTCAAAAATATTGCAACTGTTTAAATATACTATTAAAATATTTTTATACTTTATTTTAATATTTAAATATTAGGCTAGCATATAAGCTATGCTGGCATGTTGTATGAAAAAGTGATATCATTGTGAGAGTTTCTTATGTATGAACCCAATATGAAGATACTATCTGTATGAACACATACTACTAAATTATCAGAAACTTCACTCGCCATATGTCAAATACCTTTCCAGTGGGTTTATGTGTAGTGTTTCTATTTTCTTTCATAAATGTGTCTGTTCAAGAACTAATAGTACTTCAAAGCCTATGATAGCTTATGAAGTATCTGAATATGAAATTCCTTTATCATTATTTTTCTTCTATATTTATTTGGCTACTGTAATATTATTGAAGAAAATGTGTAATTATATTATCAAGTTTCAAAATAAAAGCCACTTGAGTTTTTGACTGAAATATATTTAGTATATATATATTTAGTAGTGTACTTTATTTCTGATTTTAATAAAAAATATTTGCTATTTTTATTGTTGTGTGTGATGTTGCATATTGAATTAAAATCGAAACTCAGTTTTACATTAATAAAGGGTATTTGGAGAGAGATCCAAGATGGCCGATCACTAGCAGCTCAGGATTGCAGCTCCCAGTAAAAGCGCAAAGAGCCAGTGGACGCCACACTTACCAATAAATTTTCGCTGCCCACGGACCAGGACATTCCCAGTGGAGGAGCCCC